>CM035416.1:195547291-195689791 GCA_020310875.1 Ceratopteris richardii | reverse complement strand
TAGGTTCTCTAAGGATGGAAGGAAATATCTAAATGATATTATCTTTATAGATATTGTTCCCTGTATTAGATGAAGCGTTTGTTGATGGAGCATGAATAAACACACCTACTAATACTTCTAAGATTCTAGTATAAGATAGGTACTCGCTACTTGAGACATGTACATTCATGTGAAGAGATCTTTGATCTTGCTCTGAAATATTCTATAATTAGTGAAAGTTTGAATATAGTCTTAAGAATAGTCATATCACATGAGAGATCATTTAATTTGTAAGCTCGAGAATAAATTGTTTTTATTCTAGTTATTGTGTTTATAAAAAGAATTATAAGGATGCTTACAAGTTTAAGTTTTCATTATTATCAAAAATTTATTAATCAATAATTTCTATTCCTTCCACCAACCCTGGATTACAGCAAGAGACCTTATACTCGATGAAATTACTAATCTTTTGTACATCGAAGGTGATCACCAAAGACATGATGATGATAGTTTTTATGACCGAATTACATTTTTTTTTCCTATTTTAGATAATAAAATAAGGTCATTATTTTAATAGAACTTCATAGATTAAACTAAGAATTCTATATAGATATGAGCTAGTATTTGTAGATAACCTTCCAAAATGAAGGACATGTGAAACCATCAAAATAGAAGTCAATGGACAAAAAATTACAATTGTGAGTGCTTACATGTATGCATCGGTGTGTGAAAGAGAGAGAATATGTCCATCTCTATATGTGTCATGGTATGGATATATAGAGAAAGAGAAAAAGATTTCTTTTTCCTTTGAATTCGTACCACTCTTCCATTTATTTCCATTTATCTTTGAAATTGAGATGGACAACTTAGCACGCACCACGATGATCCCCTTATCCCTAGTTTGAGATGACAGAATTCGAGGAGTCAAGATCGACATGACGCTACTAGGGGCACTCAATTGAGAGTTTGAGGGCTTGATTGAATATGTCACTCTTGAAAATCTTGATTGACTCGCCTGGCACTGTCCAGAAAGTGTTGGTCAATATGATAGTGCCTATTCTTGCATTGGCTATGGATGAGATGAATCTTTTAGTATCGTTCCAAAGATAGTTTGGATGTTTTTTTCGTAGACTTTCATGAATCCAGTATTGAACTTCAACAATCTGTGTTCACAGAAATATGATCAAACAATTTTAGACTTGAGAGTGCTTACGTCTCATCTTCACTCTTAAGTGCTACAACGTTTCTCATTATGATTTATTGAAGTCCTCATGCAGCGTTTGCCTATTCAACACACTTCTAGCCTTGCGTAGAAAACGGTGTTGATCAACTTCTATTCAACTACAAACACTTTATTTCCAACCTTGCCAAGGACATAATCTCCAGAACACATATGCACTTGCCAAACATTTTGCGCATATACATTGCACATACGTTCATGCCACACAGACACATTACAATATCCACGCACATACATGAGCACTTTCTACACTACAATATTCATGATCTATTTTCACTATTAAATATCACTACTTGAAGAATACTAACATTTAATGGTCGTTTATGATGCTCCAGATAGCTTGGAAGCATCTCGAA
This sequence comes from Ceratopteris richardii, assembly GCA_020310875.1. Taxonomy (NCBI): domain Eukaryota; kingdom Viridiplantae; phylum Streptophyta; class Polypodiopsida; order Polypodiales; family Pteridaceae; genus Ceratopteris; species Ceratopteris richardii. The sequence goes on along the minus strand of CM035416.1, from coordinate 195,688,216 downwards.
ACTCTAGAAAACCTAAAAGTATCTATTTAGGTAATAATGTTACCTAAAGATTACCAAAAACCCTCTTTCCATGGGTTTAGGCATTGATACATCACACGGAGATTTCTATTTTGTCTTTCCCGTTCATGTTGGCATACCTATGTAAAGATACACAAAAGGGCATACCAAATATTCATAATCATGTAAAAAGGGTCTCATTTTGCATGTATTAACGAGATGGTATTGAGAAAATGATGAGAACCTATTCGAGACTAGTCGCTTCTCTCCGTTTTAACTTCAGTATAACAATGTGACGAAAGGGTCGATAGCTTACATCGTACGTTTGAAAGGTTAAGGGCTATTTTTATGTTAATTCAGTGCTCTAAACATCATTTTGTTTTCTGAACTTCAACTTAAATTTAGCGTTGGGATAATTTCTACCCTTATTTTTTTTCTCTCATTGTGAGTTTGACCACATTTGTGAAACCTTTGAAATTTGTGGAGTTCTCTTTCTGTGTGCTATGTACTTTTCCGTGTTCTACGTGTCTCTATAGAGCATCATGCACATCACGTAGAGCTCTGTTTCAGTAATGTGAAAGCATCATTGTGATGCTCTTGAAAACGGAAATCCACCATGGCACATCAGCATGTCAATACTTCATTTAGGCAAGATACTCTCTCCAAGGACTTGTAGGTCTTGAATCCAAGACCGCATCCTTCCCATGCTTGAAACTTAACCACCTAGTGAAGTGAACTGATTGTCTAAGAATGTATCATAACCTCCCCTAGAGACGAGAAAAATGACATGTGACTCCACTCAACCTGCTATTATATAGATTACTAGGCTAACAATGATCTCTGAAGCTAATTAGAGTTCGCATATGCATTTGAAATGTCCACCACTCCTTTAACACCTTGCACTAGAGTCTACTAGTGTTGGGTGTAATTGCCACTTGAGTTAAATCCCCAGCTACTTGATTTTATATGAGTGGATGCTTCTAGAAGGCTATAGAGATTCTTTATACAAAATAATCTCCCCAAGGCACTCATGGGGATTGAACCCAAGACATCTTCCTTCTCATCCTTAAGACTAACCAATATGATAAGTGAGTTACTTGTCTAATGCTCTAGAATCCTAATATTATCATTACTTGAGCTCTGCCAACTTAATTTATAGAAAAAACCCAAATTGAAACATTCAAAGGGGATCCTAGAATTTTTAAGACTCATCATCAATTAATGTGCCAAACTAATCAAGTTTATTGATTATGGAAAACTGCACCAATGTGATTGGTAGTTATATGCTACCCTTCAGTATAAGAACATAAGAAGCGAAATCCATATTTGTTTTCTTGCATACGAGCACTACAAGAAATAGGGGGCCTAGCAACGCCCCCAATTGAAAAAAAAACAAGAATCCTCGCTTATGCGATGCTAGCATCACATAATCGACAGTAGCGTTGCATAAGCGACGGTCCTAGTTTTGCATTTTCTTTTTTACGAGCCTTTGTGGCATAAGCGATGGTAGCGATGCTAAAAGTGTGCATCGCAAATAGAGCCGCTAACTAGAGACGATATTTGCGATTTGGAGTATTGGAAAGAGTTAAAAGTATATCATCTTCTTGATCCTATGCATATATTCGAAAATATTGGTTGTTCACTATGGCAGCATCTTCCTGGACTAAAAGATACCATAGCATCAAGGAATGATTTCACAGATCAAAAATCAAAACCAAAGTTATGGCCAGTTTTTGATAGACATCGACAAGAAACGACTTATGCACCTGCACCTTGGGTACTTACAACAAAAGAGATACAGACTATCAACAATTAGAATTCAATTGATTAAGACTCCTACAGGATATGGAGCATCTTTTCAAAACATCCTTACTATGGATGATAAGAGCTTATCTGGGTTAAAGACCCATGACTTGCATAACTTTTTGAAACATATTTTACCTTTGGTTATCAATGCATGTACAACGAAAGGAGTACGAGATGTGATCTATCGTCTTGGATCACTTCTAAGGTAATTATGATACTTTTATATTTAATATGTATGAATATTGTATATCTTTTATTTTTTAATTAACTTCTTTATAATTGTTTTTATGATATGTATAGGTGGATTACATCCAAAGAGACTGACAAAAACTCGATCCCACAAAAAAAAAACGTGAATGCAAAGAGCTACTATGTTTGATGGAGAAAGAACTTACTACTTCATTTTTTGATAATATTCAGGTTCATTTATTAGTCCATCTTGTAGATGAAATAGAGATTGCAAGTGTTGTCAACACTCAATGGATATTTTGGGTAGAGCGATTTATGGGAATATTAAAAGGTTATGTGTGACAAAGAGCAAAACAAGAAGGATCCATGGCAAAGGGTTGGATGCTTGAAGAGTGCATGTATTACATTAGTGAGTACCTTGAAAGAGTTCATGAAGAAGCTCCACGTGCATGGACCAACGAGTCTTCTTCAAAAATAACAGATGAGATATTATCAGGTAAGGGAGTTCCATTCTTATTTATATTTCAAGAAAAAAATGATGTTTCTAATTTTGTAGCATATAATAGCAAATGCATGCAAGCATTCCTTAGCAAGTACGAACAGGAACTTCAAAATCTCCGAAGTAAAAGGCAAAAAAGCAAAAGATATAGATGTAATCTCAATAATAATGAGATTATAGATATAACTTCTTTCACGGATTGGCTATATAGTCGTTTGCAACACAAATAATGAAGAAATCTCAAATAAGCAAAGAGAGTTGATAATAAGTTGGCTATATAGTCGTTTGCAACGTGCCAACACAAATAATGAAGGCTCGAATGTTCACTAGTATGTGGGCTTTCGGACAACATATTATAATCAAAGCCATTGATTCTTTACGTAAAACAGAGGATTCTAGTATTGTTGCTTCTTTCAAGAAACTATCACGTGCTAGCTCAAAAGACACAAACCTTATCGATGGCGAACTTGGTTACATAGGAACTATTGTTGGTATCTACGAAACTTCATTTTGTACATTCAAACAGGTAGAAAAAAGTTTATATTTTTTATGATAGAGTTAGTTATTTTTTAAGCACCTAATAATGGGTTTTTGTTTTTATATATTTTGATAGGTCATTTTGAAGGTTGATTGGTTTCGAGCCGAGTATAAAAGTAGTAATTCCACATTAAGAAAGGAATTAACTGGGTTTTGGGCAATTCATTCTTCCAAGGTAATGTGATCTACTAAAGAACCATATATTCTTCTTAGGCATATTCAATAAGTATTTTTTTATAAACACCCAGATGCTCATCCTTGGTGGCAAGTCATTCATGTGCAACCTAGAGGTAGGACATTGTTTGAACAATTTATTGTTAGAGAGATCGAAGAAAGTCCTCTTGATGATTCAGCATCAGATACTGATACATCAACATCTAAAAGAGAAATTAGAATCATTATACGTGATACTGATACTAATCTTTTTGATGAAGCGGATAATTCTGTACATGCTGATTCTATTGATGAGGAAGAGGAATTACTAGAAATAGATATTAATCCATCAATAGATGATGTGACTCATGAGAACACACATTTAACAATAGAAGAAATAAATGAAATCAATAAGGATAATGAAGATGAGACTATATTGATGTCTTACCAAAATGATGGCAATAATGAAAACATATGAGCAGATTAGATAGTAAATTCTACTCTAGTTATCGATCAATAACTTGAAGCTTCTGAATGGATATCAGATAATAGATTTTTTATTAACTTGAATAACGATGAATCCTACTAGAGAGATGAAATCATGTTCTTTTAAGTTAGAACATGAAGCTCAATGCTATGCCTAATTATTTTATATATAGCTTTATCCTCGAGGATCAAATTTTTATCATGTATGTATGCATATGTGTGTGTATTAATGTGTATTATATGTATACATATGTTAGTATGCATATATATGTATTTCATGTATATGTATGTGTGTGCATGTGTGTTATATATGTATAAATGTGTTAGTATGCATATGTGTATATATGCATATACATTTATGTAAAATATTCATGTATTCATGTAATATATGGATGTGTTTATAATTGTGTACATGTATATATGTATATGTGTCTATGTGTAAATGTGTACATGTAAATATCTATGCATGTATATATATATTTATGTGTGCATGTAGGCATGTATATGTGATGTGTAAATGTGTACATGTAAATATGTATGCATCTATATATATATATATATATATATATATATATATATATATATATATATATATATATATATATATATATATATATATATATATATATATATATATATATATATATATATATATATATATATATATATGTGTGTGTGTGTGTGTGTGTGTGTGTGTGTTTAGGCATGTATGTGTGATGCATAATATATCTACTCCATTTTATATTTATGTACGTATATCTACATGATGTGTATATATCTTTATATATATTATGATCCTCGTTGATTCGAGTAGCTATATATAGAGGCATAAGGTTGGGAGGAGAGACATCTCTCTAGTAGGACATCGGAGGAATAGATGCAATGTGTACATATACTTCAATCATATGGCTAAAAGGTTGAATTAGAGTTTTTAAATTAGGGATTTTAAAACCCTAATATCAAAATTAGTTTTTAAAAATTAGGATTTTTGAAATAGCATTTATTTATTTATTTATGTGTATGCATGTGTTGTGTATGTACGTGTATCTATATGTGCATATGCATGTGTTGTGTGTGTGTGTGTACATATGCATGTGTATATGTATATATGCATGTAAATATGATTATATGAGTCTGTGTGTGTACATATGATTATGCATGTGTATGTGTATGTGAGTATGTGTATGCGTATGTGTATGTGAGTATGTGTATGTGTCTATGTGTATTCACTATATGTGTGTAACTGCATGCATGTGTATGTGTGTGTAAAAATGTGCATGTATGTGTGTGTATGTATAAATGTGCATGTATGTGTGTAAATGTGCATGTATGATGTATATGTGTGTGTATGCATTTATTTGTACCTCTAGTCTCACTATTCTCTCTCTCTCTCTCTCATATACATACATACATACATAAACACACATACTCATATCCACATATATATACATAAAATCAGTGCGTACCTTGCATTATCGCAACGATGATCCATAAGTGTCCGCATCTCTTTTAGACACCAGTTATGCGACCATCCTGTCCCAAACTCTGTCCCATGTGAACTAAGTACGTATTTTTTATCCCTCTCATCATGCTCACTACAAAAATATAAAAAATCATGTAAATAAAACATAAGATATTTATTTCAATTTATATGTAAAATTTATACTTACTTCCACGGTAAGTGGACAAGGTGCAGGTAAGAGTCGCATAATGCCAACATTCTTCTCTTGAACTCCAATCCATTCCCTATGTACACAATGTTCCCCTCTAGCTTTATATTGCACTCTAGTCCTAAGGTGCCTATGCATGTCCTCATAGGCAACTCTACTCTGCTATCATGATCTGGAGGTGGTATAGGTGTCCTTAAAATAGATAGGAAAAAATAAATAAAAATATGTGTTGTAATATCATTAAAAAAGTTTATGAAAAAAAACATACCTATGAGCAGATAGCTGTCTTCCTACATGTGGAGCTACAGAAGAGCCCTCCTCTGATCAGTGGGTAAGCATCTGGATCGTATAATCCAGCTCATCATCTGACATCTCCGAGTAATCATGCATGATGGCCCCTAGAGTATCAGATAGAACTGTTGCTCTCATAAGACTTTTTATTAGAGTGAATTTCACCTTTCTCTCTCTACTAGGATCCATAATACCTAACATATAAAACAAAATGGTTTAGAAATCAATATATATATGTGTATATATGTATGTGTGTATATGTGTTTGGTGTATATGTGAGTGTATGGATCTGTGTGTATGTGTGTATGCATGTAAGCATGTATGTATGCATATGCATGTGTAGGTGTGTGTGTGTATGTGTGTGTGTTTGTGTATATGTGTGTGTATGCATGTGTATGTGTGTGTAAATTTGTGTGTATGTGTGTGTGTGTGTGTCTATGTGTATGTATATGTCTATGTGTGTGTATGTGTATGCATATGTGTGTGTATGTCTGTGTATGTGTCTATGTGTGTGTATGTGTATGCATGTATCTATGCATATGCATGTTCATTATGTAATGCATATGTGTGTGTATGCATGTAAGTATGTATGTATGCATATGTATATGTATATGCATTATGTATGCATATGTATGCATGTATGTGTATGTGTGTGTATGTCTCTCTTTGTGAGTGTGTACGCATATATGTGTGTGTATGCATATATGTGTGTGTATGTCTGTATGTGTGTGTGTATGTGTGTGTGTGTGTGTGTCTATGTGTGTATGTGTATGTGTATGTGTGTACATGTGTATGTGTGTGTATGCATGTAAGCATGTATGTATGCATAGGCATGTGCATTATGTATGCATATGCATGTATGTGTGTATGTGTGTATGTGCGTATGTGTGTGTATCTATATATATGTGTCTATATGCATGTGTATGTGTGTGTAAATGTGTGCGGATGTGTGCGTGTAAGTGTCTGTGTCTATGTCTGTGTGTATATGTATGTGTGTGTGTCTATGTGTGTATGTGTGTGTGTCTATGTGTGTATGTGTGTGTGTCTATGTGTGTATGTGTGTGTTTCTATGTGTGTATGTGTGTGTGTGTCTATGTGTGTATATACGTGTGTATCTATATATATGTGTCCATGTGCATGTGTATGTGTGTGTGTGTGTGTGTAAATGTGTATGGATGTGTGTGTGTAAGTGTCTATGTGTCTATGAGTGTGTATGTGTTTATGTGTGTGTATGTGTCCATGTGTGTCTATGTGTCTATGTGTGTATGTGTATGCATGTTGTGTGTCTATGTGTATGTGTGTGCATCTATGAGTGTGTATGTGTTTATGCATGTGTATGTGTCTATGTGTGTATTTGTATGCATGTATGTATGCATATGCATGCGCATTATGTATGCATATGCATGTGCATTATGTATGCATATGCATGTGCATTAGAATACGATATTGATATGTTCTCTGCGAGTGCCAATTTTCCTTTACCTCTCTTCACATACTCATTATCTTCATCATCACTGAAGATTTCTAATTCTTGATCTATCAGAGGTCCATCTCTCCATTTTTTATACCAATCCATAGGCGTCATAGGTTTTGGACACTGACTTGTTTCAAGCTTTCCATTTAAATGTATCGTTTCTCTTTTAGATCTTAATGGATGATCATCAAGCAAGAATCATTGATGTCGAAGATAAATATTTTTGTTGAGATTTTTACTATAGATTGATCTCAACCAATCACCACAATATGGACAAGCTTTATAACCCTTAGTAGATATTCCTGCATCATGAAAATCATAAAAATATAATTTGATTAAATCATATTTATTTACATGCATATTGAATAAAAAAATTACATCAATACCTGAACAAACACCATATCCTGGAAAATCATGAATAGTCCAAGCCACAATACCACGAACCGTAATATGTCTTTCATTGATGTGTTTCGATACATCAATGACATTAATACCTCTCCCTAACTCTTGGAGATCGTCAATGAGAGGAGCAAGATATATATTCACATCTTTAACTTGTCTTTTTCTTGGGATTAAAAGTGAAAGCATTAAATGTTCCTTTTAGATTGTAGTTTAGGACTACCACTGGCCATGTTGACCATTTACTCGATTTCATGGAGAATGGATTAACCCCATCTAATGCAACTCCTAACTTTAGATTCTGTGGATTTTTTGCAAATTCAATCCATGTAGAACCAATATGCTGAAAAGCAACACTATCATGAGGAATTCTAATTATTCCATCACTACTTTTATGATCATGTCCCCAAGTCAAGAGCTTTGATAATTCGGGGCTTTGAAACATATGTCTAATCCATGGAGCCAATGGAAAATGTCTCAACACTTTTTTTTTGGATTTTACCTTCTTCGCCCTTATATCGAGGAGATTGACATTTGAGACTTGTTAAAGAGTCTGCATATTCACCTCTATATGAAATACAATCGTTAGGACATGCATGTATACATTGATAATCTATACCAAGATTGTTGATTATCTTCTTCATTTCATCATGTGAGGTAGGAAGAATATTCTGACTTGGTAAAAACTTTTCAGATAATAATCTATAAGTTCATTAAAAAAAAGATATATTAAAGAAAGTAAATAAATAAATATACATATATATATATGCATATAATTTTATATATGTGTATGCTTATGTGTATGTGTATGTGGATGTGAATATGCATGTGCATGTGTATACATATGTGTATATGTATATGTATATATGTATGTATATGTGTTTTATAGGTGTATATGTATGTATATAAATGTATGCATATATGTATATGTATGTGTGTATACATGTGTATGTATGTATGTGTATGTATGAATGTCTATATATGTATGTATATGTATGTATATGTATGTATGCATGTGTAGCTATGTATATTTGATTATGTTTTTAATTGTTTTTTGTATATTGTGGTTTGCAGATTTACATATTTAGACCATTGAATCGTCTGACAGTTTCCCATTTTATAGTCAATCTATTACGTGTCTTGCTAAGTTGTTTACCGATATTAAATAGCCGTTACGAAGGAAGGTATTAAGTCATATGTAAAATGGGAGGATCAAATTTTTTGTGAATATTTTGAAAGATGCATTTGAATAGTTTTAAAAGATGGGCGGACAAAAAGTGTCCATTCAATTCAAGTTCTTGTTCTTACCTTATCTAAAGTAAGAATAAAAACCTGCATTGAATGGAAACTTTTTGTTCACCCATCCTTTAAATTTATTTTTCCATCTTTCAAAATCTTCAAGATAAATTTGCTCCTCCCATTTTACATGTGACTTAATACCTTCCTTGGTAGCTGCTATTTAATATTTTTATTAAAAAATTAGCAGCACAGGTATTAGGTCGACTAAAATAGGAGAAACATGTATCAAGAAGATTCTAAAGGTTGGGTGGACAATTCTAAAGGCTAGATGGACAAAACATCTTCATTCGATACAGTTATGTATAATTTGACCTTACTCTCATAACATGTGTATATGTGCATGTGTGTGTGCATGTGTATATGTGTGTGTACGTATGTGCATATATATATGTGTATATATGTGTATATATGTGTATAATGTATGTATATGCATGTGTATATGTATGAAACATGCATGTGTATGTGGATGCATTTCCATTTGCATCCATGCGCATGCATGTGAATGTGCATGCATGTGGATGTGCATATACATGTATTTATGTATATGTTAATGTGTGTATGTGTATATAGATATATGCAATAATGCATGCATGTACCTGTTTTTATGTGGTTGTAGAAATGTTTGTGCATATGCATGTGTATGTGTGTGTATGTCTAAGTGTATGTGCACATGTATCTATGTGTATATATGTGTGTGTATATGCATGTGTATATGTGTATATGTGTGAACGTGCATCTTCATCATGTATAAGTGTATATGTGCATATCAATAAGTGTGAGCATGCTATGTAATGAAAATAACACAATTCAAAATACAAAGAATAGAAATTGTACTTACAATAGTTAGCCATACTTTTTGCTTGGTTAGCTTCTTGAATAACCTGCAATAATGAGAGAAAGAAGAGAGAGAGAGAGAGAGAGAGAGAGAATTCAAAGAGAGAAAGATGTAGAAAGAGAGAAACAGAGATAGAGGGAGACAATAAGAGAGAGCTTAGGCAAAACAACAATTCTGCATATACTTGTTTCAGCTCATAAGCACAACACAATTGCAAACGTTGGAGAGCACTTCAATTAGATGCGTGAAAATGCCGATCGAAGAGCCTCCAATGTTTTAATTTTTTTCATCAATAGACCATCGTGTAAGCAATGGTAACGTGTCCTAAAAACCACTAGAATTGGCATTGCATAAGCGACATTTTTTAGCATCTCTTATGCGACATTTTTTAGTATGAGCTATTTAAAACCGTCGCCATAGCGACACTCTACGTGAGCATCGCACACCTCGTAGCGCCGTACGTCGAAAAAAATGTATTTCAATCGATGGTTTGCACGTGATGCCCATTACGACACATTTTGCAATTTTATAATGACAAAATTGTATCGCCTTAATCATCGTTATGCGCCCGTATTCCTTGTAGTGGAAAGAACAAGAATAGCCTACGAGATTATCAATATATGGAGGAGTTAATTGGCTTCCACATGAATAGGTGGCTATCCCTTAATCTTATATGCATTTCGAGCAATTTCACATTCCCTATATTCTTTTATTATTTTATTCTAGTTGTCCAAAGGTGCAACTCACCCCTTTCAAATTTTGTGAGCCTTTTGTGGAAGAATCACCTATCTTACTTCAACTTTCTTGTCTATGTAGAGATAGTTGCATACTCTGTCTTCGTGCATTTCGTTCTATATAAGCCACTAAGGAAATTGAATGTTTACATATATGCCCGGAATGTTTCAAAGTCTAATTAAGGTTCTCCAAAGATATATGAACACAGCTAAGAAGGCTTCTAAGATCCTAATATAACATAGGTACGCTCTACTTGAGACAGGTACATTAACGTGCCGAGTTCTCTGATTTGACGTAAAAAGATTTCTATGATCATTGAAGTCCTCAATGTAGACTGAAGGAGAGACTACTAAAGTAGCTCTCCACAACAAATGCCAATCGACCAAGAATGGGCATCTTAGAGAATTATCTATATATGGTATCAAAGATAACGTGTTATAATCCTCCGGTCACGTCAGCCATGAATCACAACAAGAGGGATTGTACTCGTTTATATCATGAGGCATGGCGTTGATAGTTGTTTCATCATTTTTATACACCATGAATTGAAATAAGAAACTTTAGTTTAGATATTATTTCCAAATAACCTTCAAAATTGAAGGGCATGCTAAATCATCAAAATACAGGTCACTTGACATAAATAGATTATAACCGAGACCTCTCAGTGCATATATGTATGCGTGACAGAGAGGTGTCTGTCTCGATATCTGTCATGATAATAATATATATAATGAAATCAATCTTTTAATATATATATATATATATGAAAAAATAGTTATGCTTTTCCGTAGACTTCTATGAATCCATGAGAGAGATAGGGAGCGAACATGCTTATTTTTTTGGGTGACCGATTTACATTTTTTGGTTCACCGAACAGAACTTTAGAGCACATGTTTAGATAATCCCAAATCAAGAACACATTACAATTTTTGAACGATCAATTATCAAAAATAAATTTACAAACTATTGTTCTTCCCTTGACACTGAGGAGCAGCAGTGCCGCTCCGTGAGTATATTATATACTTGAAGATGAATTCTTTTGACATTGAGTAGCAGCAACGTGGCTCCATGAGTATATATATATATATATATATATATATATATATATATATATATATATATATATATATATATATATATGTTTTTTTAATGGAGGTTCAGCCGAGGCGTACTACTCCGGGCTTTAATTTTGAAATTGCAATTGTACAAAGAAGGGCATAGTACCCATGGGACCTCCTTATCCCACAAGAACAGGGGTTTACATAGCTGGGTTTACATAGCTGGGTTAAATTACAATCACATTTACCATAAGGCTGCACAAACAGTGGCACATCAGCCACAAGATACAACTTTCCAAAAAAAACATGTCCCTTAACATGGTGTCGGTGAGAGTTGAATCCTTTCCCCCGCCTCAAGGCAAGAGACCCAACCATTCAGGGAAGCGACCTGGGACATATTTTAATAAGTGAAAATTAATATATCATGAATGTTTGAGCAGTTTTAATAAGTGAAAATTAATATATCATGAATGTTTGAGCACCAGCAGCATGGCTCCGTAACTATATAAACGATTTCTCTAGTCTTGAGTTCTTAGGCTGGCGTCACACAGAGGCTCCGGAACTAAGATGAAAAACAGGAAATTCAACCTGGCATAAGTCACTTTTTGACACTTCTCTACTCCTAAGTTCTTAGCCTGGTTTCACACTCAAGGTCCAGAACTAACATGAAAAATACGAAATCCAAGCTCCAATAAGTCACGTTTTGAAACTTCTCTACTCTTGAGTTCCTAGGGTGGCTTCACACTTTAGCTCCAGAACTAACATGAAAAACACGAAATTCAACTTGGAATAAGTCACGTTCTGACACTTCCTTCAATAATATATTCACACAAGGTGGTGGAACACAACCAAGAAACATATATGACAAATATGAATTGATAGGAGAGCATTGGTTCGTTTTTTATTTTCTTTCTTAAAAATATAAAGTAGTTTGGGTCTTCCGAGCACATGTAACTCACTCACTTGGCCCATGCTTGGCATTCCATGGTTCACTGTACACATGTTTCAAGGAGCATAAGCAACTTAGATTAGGGAAAATTCAGAGATCATTTCCAAAATAAATTATCAACCTAACTTGCTAAAATGCAGCCCTCTCTGAGAGCCACGAGATAAACACTATTCACTATTTTGGGTCATTAATCCCATCTTCACTATCTTGGTTCATAGGTCCCATCTTCATGGAGAGAAAGCCATATCAAATATCCAAGCACCAATGGAGAGGATGAAAAAATAGTCTCATTATTGGCTCAACACATATGCTTCATAGTATCTTGTTGCCTCTCCCTCATGAGAAACCCAATCCATGTCTAAGACATGGGAGGATCTCAAGATCGGCTTACGAGGATCCCCCTCCATTTTGATTGCCAACCTATAGTGAATGTTCACATATCCAACCTACAGTGATCAAGGTATTTGAAGGTCGATGAAGAATCTAAAGATGCATTGCATTGCATTGCATTTGAAAATTGAGGAGCCATCACATTCTTATCTTCAGCATGAGTTTCACAAAGAGTTGGGAAGGGATTCATCTAAAACAAATTGGTAATAAATCACCTTCTTTGTCCTTCCTCAAGCACCAAACCTTTTAATTATTTCTTAGCTAATGAGGAATAAGCATTTATCCCACATGAGTAGAAATTATAGGTGAAGAACTTTAAGTATGGATCTTATGTACTGGAAGTGAAATCAAAAGTGTCTTGGCCTACCGTTCTCAAACTATTAAGCACAAGGCTGACATTGTGTTAGGTGCATGGAGATATGTACTGCCATGATGGATGCACCTAACACATGATATATTGAATGACGTGGCCTTGCCCAAATAGGATCAATAGCAGTCCATTTTCAAATATCTTGGTGTGGCGTTTCTATTGGAATTGGTGTAAATGCAATTGGACAACTCTATCAAAAGTTGTGGCAAAACTATTAAGGTCAAGGAAAGCCCTACCTACAGTCTAACACTACCCACACTCAATATATGAAATGAACATGTAAAATAAGAGGGGGAAGGCATAGAAAGCTCACCTTAGAAACATCTGCATGGGACGAAAATGCACATGAGATCAAGGACAAGGAGAAATGTAGTCAATAAAAGAAAGTTATAGGATTGGTGTCTTTCATAATTGGACGTTCTTGGAATTAGCAAGAACTTCTTGAAAAGCAGAGAAAGGTCATCCATATACATACCCACTAAAATGTATCTTGCATATGTAAGACCAAACATTCTTCAAATTCTATTTCTACAAAAAAAGATAATCGCTAAACATGGTTAGGGCGTGAAAGTAGAGGAGTACTCTGTTGCTTTATACAACTTATAACTTTTTGGTACTGGATCACATGAAAGAATCATAAAAAACGTATGGAACCTTTTTTTTTTTTTACTTCCAAGTCATTTGTATAGTTATGGTGGTTTTCATCTTATAGCACATTCTCTCTCCCAGTACTTTGTCATCATTGATAGCCTTCCCAGCTTGAATCGAAGGCAATGCAATCACACATACATACATATATGCACACACATACACTCTCACATGCATACACATATAACAGACACACATATACATACACACATATTCATACACACTTTTTCACACATACACATATATATACATACAGACATAGACAGACACCTATACACACACACTCACACGCATACATATACACGCATGCATATTCATTCATACATACAAACATATACATACAAACATGTACATACACACAAATATACATACACACATGCATATGCATACATACATACACACGAATATACATAGATGTATATTGCACACACATATACATACATGCACATACATTCACATATGCACATACATATACTTACATGCATATATACACACATAAAAGAGACAGACATATACACACATAGACACACATATGGATACACATACATGTACATACACACATTTACATATACACACATATACATACACACACATATACATACACATTCACATAGACACACATGGTCACATACAGATATATATACACATGCATATACACATACACATACACACACATATATATACACACATACACATACACATACACATACACATACACATACACATACACATACACATACACATACACATACACATACACATACACATACACATACACATACACATACACACATGTTTTAGAGTAAGGGTTTTAGGGTTAGGGTTTTACATGCATGAACACATGCACACACACATGTACACATACACATATATATACACACATATACATGTTTTAGGGTTAGGGTTTTAGGATTCGAGTTCTAGTGTTTTACATACATACACACATATACACATACACATATATATACACACATACATACATATACATGTTTGAGGGTTAGGGTTTTAGAATAAGGGTTTTAGGGTTTTACATAGATACACACATATAAAAATATACAGACAAACATATACACATACATATATATGCATATATATACACACATACACATGTTTTAGGGGTTAGGGTTTTAAAATTAGGGTTTTAGGCGTTACATACATACACACATGCATACACACATACACACATCTAGGGTTTTTGAATTGAAATAAATACACATAATTTAATATAATAAATAGGTATTTAGTTTCAATATTCATATATAAAATAAAATATACATAAAAAATAGGAAACAAATTAGTATATCTAATAAAATGTACGATATGTAATGAAATAGATAAGAAATTAGGGTTTTAAAATTAAAATTAGTATATATAATTAAATATATAAAGAACTAGGGTTCCATGATAAATACTAGTATACATAGTTAAAAATGAAAGGAGCTATGGTTTTGAATGAAAATAAATATATATAATAGAAAGTATAAAAAGTAGGGTTTTAGGTTAAATATTAATATATATATATATATATATATATATATATATATATATATATATATATATATATATATATATATATATATATATATATATATATATATATATATATATATATATATATATATATATATATATATACACACACACATACATATATATATATATATATATATATATAAGGAAAAAACTTAGTATATATAATCAAATATATTATGTATAATTAAATATATAAGAATTTAGGGCTTTAAGATTAAAATTAGTATGTATAACTAGATATATATAGAACTAGGGTTCTATGATAAATATTAGTATTCATAATTAAATATGAAAAGAGCTACGCTTTTTGAATTAAAATAAATATATATAATTAAATATATAAGAAATAGGGGTTTGGGTTTAAAATTATATATAATACAAATATATAACAATTAGGAAACAAAATAGTATATATAACTAGATGTACTTTGCATAATTAGATGTATAAGGAATTAGGGTTTTAAGTTTAAAATTAGGATATATAACTTGATATATAATGAACTAGGGTTCTATGATAAATATTAGTAGACATAATTAAATATGAAAAGAGGTAGGGCTTTTGAATTAAAATAAAAATATATAATTAAATATATAGAAAATAGGGTTTAAAGTTTAATATTAGTATAATACAACTTAGGAGAAAGTTAGTATATATATTCAAATGTATTATGTATAATTAAATATATAAGAAAGTAGGTTTTTAAGATTAAAATTAGTATATATGATTAGATACATATAGAATTAGGGTTCCATGTTAAATATTAGTACACATAATTAAATCTAAAAAGAGCTAAGGTTTTTGAGTTAAAATAAATATATATAATTAAGTATATAAAAAATATTTTTTTAGGTTTAATATTAATATATATATTCAAATATTTATACAAACTAGGGAAACAATTAGCATATGTAATCAAACATACTATGTATAATTAAATATATAAGAAGTCATGATTTTAAGATTAAAATTAGTATATATAATTATATATATAAAGAACTAGAATTCTATGATAAATATTGGAATAGAGAATCAAATATGAAAATAATTAGGTGTTTGGAATTAAAATAAATATATATAAAAAATAGGATTCAAGATTTAAAATACTAATCTTAAAATTAGGTGATTAAGATTAGTATAGAAAATTAGATATATAAAGAACTAGGATTCTATGATAAATATTAGTACACATATTTCAATATGAAAAGGGCTAGGATCTTTGAATTAAAACAAATATATATAGTTAAATATATAAAAAATAGGATTCAAGATTTAATATTAACATATATAATCAAATATACATATAAATTAGGAAAAACTTTATATATAAATATTTTTTCTCTAGGATATATAATTTAATATACTATTAGTATTCATAATTTAATATATAATAAATTAGTGTTTGAAGAAGAAAATTACTACTTGTAATCAAATAAGAAATTAGGATTTTAGAATTAAAATTAGTATATATAATCAAATGTATTACATATTAAATGGCCTAACATCTCCACATGGTATAAGATGGCATTTATGGATCCGGAGGAGAGAATGGCATGTCCTTGCAGTTAGTGCAAGTATCAAATTTTTCATGAAGGGCATATTTTTTTTAGTGCACATGTTTGAGAATATTGATCCTTTGATGCACACCAACTACAAAACCTATGCTTCTAATCGTATGGTTTCTCTGGTGAGCACATTGACTTACACAACATTTCACAGTCTACCTCTCGTGGCTAGAAGAGAACAAAATAGGAGGTAGGAGGACAAGATACAAACAACATGATAGAGAATGAAGACATGGAAGAAATGCTTGAGGCATTTTATGACATGTATGAAGATCACCATGGTGGAGAGGATGTGGTGAGTTCCATGGATATGGTAGAATTTCCACGATCAGAAGTGGACAAAGAACATCAGAACATGCGAAGACTAAGCCATGTACCACTTTACACTGGGTCAAAGATACCTGTACTACATGCATCGCTTATGTTGCTCAATCTTCAATCCATTTATGGATGATTAGATAATAGGTCTCTGTATTGCTTATGTAAAGTGGATTTGAATAAACTCTCCTTGTTGCATCAAAATAATTGTATTTACTTATATCATTGTAATTGCTTATCCCTTGATGGATTTTGAAAGATCAGTTTTTGACAGAGGGCAATGACATGCCTCCAACAGGTGGAGATGCAAAGAAGCTTTTATAGTCTGTGGGTATGGATGACACCAAGATTCATGCTTTTCCAAATGAATGCATTCTCTTTCACAAGGAGTATGACCACCTCCAGATATGGCCAAAGTGTGAAGTGGAACGTTTTAGAGAAGACCTTGTGGGTGAAGCAATCCGGGAAAAGGTTCTTTGACACTTTCCTATCATCCAAGAATTAAGAGCATTTTCAGATGTAAATCTATAGCTCACCTAATTTCATGGCATGTAAAGAGCAGATCTACAGATGGTGTAATGCAAGTGCCTGCTGATTTTGATGCTTGGAAACACATAGATAGAAAGTGGTGAGAGTTTGTTAGAGAGGCTCGAAATATATGTCTAGGCCTAGCTATGGATGCCGTAAATCTATTTGGTTTATGTAGCTCCTCACATGGCCTGTATGTTTGATCAACTATAAGATCTCACCATGGATAGCCATAAAAAATGATCATTTATTGTTAGATCTCATTGTGCCGGGTAAGTATGAAGCAAAAAACATGGATGTATACCTTGCACCGCTTGTGAAAGAGCTGCACACTTTATGCGAGGGGATTACTACATGCGATATATCTCAACCTTTAACAAGACAGGACGTGCAGTGATGCATGACTGGCCCGATTATGGTGAATGTTAAGTCTTATGGATTTTGGGTTATAATGCTAATCCCCTATGTGGACCACAAATCAAAGCATGCTCCTATGAAGAAATTCAAAAAATTGTTTACGAAGGACATCATAGATATCTTCCTGATGGACATGTCTTATGTGAAGGACAAATTGGTCAACAAGTTGATGACAAATGAAAGCAAGTGATTCAAAGGAGTTTTTAGATGTAGGAACACCACTCATTGGCATGAAAATTTTGTCAATCTTTCATGATCTCCCTTATTTCACTGAGTTATTGATCAATCATTTGGTCAAGCCAATGCATATTCTCAAGAATGTGGGAGAGATGCTCTAGAAGACATTGATTGAAAAGAAGTAAAACAACTTATAAAGGGACCACTTGGAATATGCAAGATTTGTGGGAAATTATCAAGCCTAACAAAAGAGTATCACTACCAGGAGCTCCTTGGTTGCTCCATAAGATGGAAGAGCAATAGGTGAAGAAGATGGTTTCAAAGTTTGAGACACTTACTAGATGCATGAGGTGTCTTAAGACTACATTTACATAGACTGACGATCTTGAAGGGTCAAGTATCATGATTGACACAAGTTTTTATAGTTTGTGCTCCCTATAGGTGTGAAAGATTATGTTTTGGAGGATGTGCAAACAACCATTTATAAAATCGGTTCCTTTGTATGATGGATCTCTTGTAAAGAGATAAGGATAGATAGCATAGAGAGTGCCAAAATCAATTCTATAGAGGCTCTCTATATGGTTGAGAACTACAATATTGATGATGGATATTTATTGTATAAAGGAAAGGTGTGTGTCCCTAGAGATTTTGAGATGAGCCAACATATATTGCATTAGTATCATGACATGCCTAGTGTGGGACATTCAAGAGTTAACACTACTTATGACCTTATTAAGAGACAGTTTTACAAGCATTAACTTCATAAGGATGTCCTAGAGTATGTGCTCATGTGAAAAATGTCAAGTCAATGAAACTAAAGATTGAGGATTAGAAGGCTTCTCCACCCATTGGATGTGCCCAATGGGAAATGGGGGAGAGTATCTCCATTGGATTTACTAGGATTAGCTAAGACAGAGAGAGGGCAAGACATAATCTCGGTAATGAACTTCATAAGGATATCCTAGAGTATGTCCTTAAATGTGAAAAATATAAAGTCAATGAAACTGAAAGATTGAGGATTAGAAGGCTTCTCCACCCATTGGATATTCCCCATGGGAAGTGGGGGAGAGTATCTCCATTGGATTTACTTGAATTAGCTAAGACATAGAGTGGGCGGGACACAATCTCTATAATCATAGATGGATTAACCAAAATGGCTAGGTTTATTCTAACACATAGTAAAGTGAAGAACTTTGAGTTTACTAGGTTATTTATTGAGAACCTACATTTTTCGTATTGTCTTCCATTATAAATTATTTTAGATCTCGATAGGAAGTTCAAAAGACACTTTTAGAGAGTAGTCTTCAAGTGCTTAACTTAGCATGAGCACAATCCAATATCCATAGGTAGATGGGCAAATAGAGAGGGTTTACCAAATCCTAGAAGATATGCTTTGAGCATATGTGAATGAAAGGCAAACTTATTGGAAACAATACTTAGAGTTTGCATATAATAGTGCGAAGCACTCTTCCATTCGGCATGGTCCATTTATGCTTATGTAAGAGTTTTAGCCAAAATCTCCTGATGTAGTAGGATTGCAACATGAGAATATCAAAGCTGCAAAGGAATTCTTTCAAGAGATGAATGTTATGCTTAAACTTGCTACGAAAAACATTATGAGAGCTTAGGATAGGGCTATAGCCTATGCTAAGCCACAAAGGAGAGTGTGTACCTAAGTCAAGAAGACTTAAGGACTTGTGCCAAAGATACTATATGTCATTTGCCACACAAGTGCGTGTAGTGGGGAATTGACACACGCTTATTTGTCAATCCGAACAAACGACCTAACCAAGTGTATGAGGACACGTGCACACATGATGGAAAATGAAGTGGTTCAGCTTATCTGCATGAGAAAAGACTAATCCACCTCTCTAACTTATTGAATTACTGAAACTGCTTCTCCCGATACCACTTACAATAGTTTTCACTAAATCAAGGATTTCTCTCAGCTCCAAACTCTGAATATGGCCAATAGTAGGTTCATTTTGAAGCTCTCAACAAGACGCTTCTAATAAAGGTGGTCTCACTCAATTCTGACAACTAGGATTCAAGTTATGACCAAAATAGTGAATCATGGGAAACACCCACACTCACTCCACAGCTCCTACAAGCTCACACACACACTATAGTAGCTCATAAACAGTGGGGAGGGGTAGACAACAGTCTTAAACACACATTCCAAGCATTACACACACATAGAAGATCAAAGAGAAGATGAAAATTTGCAAGAAAGAAGCAAATTCGAAAATCAGGAGCTCTCCTTGTTCACAATGGCAAAATGTCTCTACAAAGAGTCACAAAGTGACTTATATACATGTGCCCTAAATTTGGTCCTTTCACACAATAGATCGGCACTTTATTACTAAAAAAGTGAATTTCCTACTATGTACAAGGGATATATTACAATGAGTTGGGAATATGCATCTAGAGGACTCCTCTAGTGCATTTACATGGCTTGAGGGAATTTCCTAAGACGTTGAAGAAGAAAAATGTGCCCATTAATTCAAAAATTTTGGGGCTCCTCTTTTGTGCCTCTTTACTCTGCAACACTCTCCCCCTCTTTGTCTTGGTCGTCCCTTGATAGGCTTTTGCTTCTCGCTTGTAGCTCGTTTAAGAGTTCTGAATACACATACCTAGCGGTCGAAGCAGCAACAAGGACTGTCAGAGAATTTGTTATTTTTTCTCAGGTATATCCTTTGCTTCTGTTTTCCCCTTGGTATTCCATACATCATAATTCTCGGTTCCTGTATTCAGTCGGGCTTCCACGCATGCCAGCACTGACTAAGAATGTGTTCTTCTTAGTCACCCTCTTCCACTTTTCAGCCTCTACCTCTTTCTAACTTTTGATCTTCTGATTTGTCTTTATCTTCACATATCTGACCTGTTGTATTGCTTTGAGCCTATTTACTTTGTTGCCAATGCACGCTATCAGCGGGAGGATTATTAGTTGCCAAGTATCTTCTTGCACTTGTTCATGGATACTTCCTGGCCCTTGTCTGTCCTTCCCATGAAATGTCCTGGATCTGATTGTTCTTTAATTCCATTCCTCAAGACCTGGATGTTTCGCATTGTTGCTTGATGCGTACCCCTACGGGGCTTTGGGTAGAGGGTGGTTCTTCTACTTGATTATCTTCATTCTTTATTGAATAGTTTTGGTCTTTGATTTTCTTCTTCCTCTTTTCTTACTCAATTCCCCCTCCACACGTCCCTCCTCCTGAACTCTGTCGTCCCTGACAGACTTTTTGTGGCGACGTGAGTACGTTTGAATGGTGGTTTGCTCTCTTTGATTAAGCAGGTTGGCGTGACATATCATAAACTCTTTCCACTGAGTTGACTTTACTCCATCCTCTGGTGCTTGTCAATGATCTGCAAAAAAGCTGGTTTCATAAGCCACCAGTCTTGCATTAAGGTTCAAAGTCATCTTTACAAAAATTTCTGAATCTATTTCGAAGAAGCCAGTGAAAAATGCTTCTTCAAATGTCTACATGTACGTGCTTGGCAAAAACATAAGTTTTGAATAGTATGCCATAAGGGTTAAGCGGCTCGGAATGGTGGAAAGATAAAAAACGAGCGCTTAGAGCCTTGTGTAATGTTGATGAAGTTCAAAAATGTATATTTGGTGTGTTGAAAAACCTTAATTATTGTCAGGAGCATGCTAAAAATTTTATTGGTCATTTTGATGGCTAAATCCAGAACAGTCGCATATCTCGCAATCCAAAATTCTATGGTTTTCACCATGTATTCTTCCATCGGTAGGTAGTTATGTGGTGGGCTGGGTAATAGCGGATAATTCAGCCATTGATTATTGATGCTACCCTAGCGCTGTCCTTCCCAAAATTGTGACCAGGAGCGTCTGCGGGATACTGGACAAAAGGATGGGTTTACCTGAAGCACATATGGTGAGGCTTCCCAATGTACCCGCAGTGTAGGATTCTTTTCCAAAATTTTGTGTTGCCATATAGGATCAGCCTTTTCGAATTGTTCTTGAGTGTAATTGAAAGTGTCTTTGCTGAATTGGAGGTTGGCATCAAGATCCTTATTTGTCGTTGTCTTTATATATTGTCGCGTTTGCTCTTTCAAGAGGCCATATGGTACATTAAAAGGCTTCAAAATTTGTTCCAAGTTTTTGCTCTCAATCTTAGCTTCCTTCTGTTGGAGAAACAATCACTAACTAGACATATATTTGAAGGTCAAATCTTAGGAAGAAAACCCCATGCCTATGTGAAGGGAAAAATTCACAAATGTATCATATTTGTAAAGTTAGTTCACTTTAGTTCTAGAAGTTTTTTAAAATCACGAGAATACGAAAATCTATATAAGTTAGTTTGTATCAACTGAAGCGGAGAGAGAGAGCGAGAGAGAAGAAGTAGAAGAAGGAGTTCATTTTATACGACTGAGTATAGTCGGGCTTCTCTGAGTGAGAAAGCATCTGTAAAACTTCTGAGTTTTTCATAGCTATTAGAAAGAACTGAGTAAAGTTCTGTGTATGAGTTTCTCTCCATCATCTCCATGCTTGCCTACTGTGTGATGAATTCAAAAGTTCATGTTTTCTGAGTAATTCGATGCCTGGCATCGAATCTTGGCTGATAAGTCATTTTTTCATTCTTTGTGTGTTAACTGTTGTTGAATCTTCTAAAAATATGAAGTTTGTGGAGCAACTCGATGCCTTGCATCGAGTTCCAGCATAAAATGGATGCCCGACATCGACTTCTAGCATATAAGTCATCTTCTTCATGTGTGTGTAAAATATAGTGTTTCTGGTGCAGAAAAATAGCCAAAAAAAGCCCAAAGTCGACGCCTGGCATCGACTTGGACTGAAATTCGATGCTAGGCATCGAATTTTTTATTTTTGGACATCAGGAGTACTAAAACAGGCAAAAATTTCCAGTTTTGGAAGGTCATACAGGGCCATCTTGTGAAGGCCATAACTTGAGTTCTAGAGATCCGTTTGATGCATATGATAGCTTGTTGGAAAGCTCTACTCTTCTAGTTTTATCCTATAAAGTTTCATGGAGAAATAATACTTGAGCTAGGAGAAATCAACAAAATACTGAAGGTATGTCATTTCAGTGACTAGGAATTTCTGTAGAAGCAAAGTTCTCACTTTAGGCTATCATTTCTCAAAGTTTGGAGTGGCAATGAGTTAATGGTGACCATAGAGGTGTTCTAGTGTCACATTAATTCATTTCTTGTGGTGTTTCATACATCAACACCTTCATGACCTAGATTATTTGATCTTCGAATTCAGCAGTAAGCTGGGACAACAGTAGTGCCCTCTCATGTCCGCTCAGTTTTGCAATATCCCAATTATTACGTTCAATTTGGAACTCCGAGTCCTCCCTTATCGATGAATGATGTGAGGGGGGAGAGAGAGGACGTACCTCAATCTCCTTAGTAGCCGCTGTGGATTTTGGAACTACTGGGTTCCCCTCTGTTGACTTCTGCTCTAGCCTCTCTTATAGCTACTTTATCATCTCATCTTTAAGCTTTATTTCTTCATTGGCTTTAGCAATAGTTTCTTTGTTTTTGAGAATTTCTTTAGCTACAACATCAAGGTGATTAGTTTCTTCTTAACATTGCAGTAAATATCAATTTTTTGCTTTTTTCCACTTGGTCCTTAGAGTTGCAGTATCATCCATGTACCTCTTTTCCCAGTCAGCAATGGCTACCTGCTCCTGCTTGAGCTGATCTTCATACTTAGTTATCTTGTCCTCCATTTCCTTGATGTCTTTTTCTGGCTTTCCCTGAATCTCCATAGGCTGATCACTTCGGGGAGGGTTCTGCCACAACCCTTATCAGTGTGAAGGGTTCTGAGTCTTCGACTGTATCTTCTTTAGGTTCTTCCTTTGGATTCTTGATTGACACCTCTCCTGTAAGTGTTGTCTCCTTGATTTGAATCTTGGAAGCCTCATTGATTCTGATTACATGTGTTCCTTCTTGGTTTGTTTCTTTGCCTGTGTTTTCCTGATCGGGATGGATGGTGTTGTCATTCACCTTCATGCTCCCTTCTGCTTCATTGTAGTTGACTGCATTAAGTTCCTCCCATTGTCCATCATCCTTGGATTCACTTTGAATATCCACATTTAATAAGGATGTTTTGGGTTCTTCTTAGGCCTCCAAGGATGAGCTTGAATTGTCTAACCCTAATTCTCTATATCGATGTACTTTGGTGAGCTTCTTTTTTTACATCCATATCTTGGTGGGCCTGCTGATAATGGTGCCCTTGCACTGGTAGATTAACTTGCCCTTCTGTGTATTGGTGTGTATCCTCCAGGGCTTTAGTTAAGTCTTCTTCTGTAATAGGTCTTTGCTCTTCAATCCTGGTCTGAGGAAGTACGTGAGCCCTTTTCTTGGCTGAAACTTCTTCTTCTACTTGCTTTACTTCCCGTAATCTCTTTGTTCCTCTCATTTTCGGTTGAGAGCTAGTTCTTGCCTCGTCAACAATCTTGACTCCTCTTTTCTTTTTGGGGATTGTGGAGACCTTTGCATATTTAGCCATAGCAATCGATGATGTCATTTCTTGGAGGTGCTCTCTAATTCCTAAAGCATGATAGATCAAAATGGTTAGAGCTACACTGCCATTCATGAACTTCTTGTTGTTCCATTGCTTCTTCACCTCAAATAACCGTTCTTGTATGTATGGAGTCAGATTAATTTGATTTCCAATCTGCTTGATGGCGTGTGAGAGTAGTTGAACAATTATCTTCTGAGGGGCGGTGTATCGATGCATGTTTGGGAAGCAGAAATGCTGATGAATGAGCCTGACTTCCTCTTCTATGTCAACTCTCTTGATGTCAGTGAATGTTCTGGTCTTTGCCCCTAGACTCTCTTCTTTCAATACCGTGTTGCCATCTTTTTCCCATCCAAAAGCTTACTTAATCAAGTCATGTGTGAATTGAATAACTACCCATTCACCTACTCCGTCCATGGCTCTAGCCTCTAGCACCAATGGGTCATGTAATGTTGGCTATAATGTATTCATGACTTGTGTGCACCTTTGAAAGTCGGGCTTGTAGATCGGAAATTCTAAGTATTTGTGTAGACCCGCTTTCTTCATGATGTCAAGCTCATGCACCACTTTAAAATCTTGGGACATAATGGGGAATTGATGATCCGTATCCATAATTTTGATAGTCACCACGAAGAGATACTTGACAGAGAGGTGAAGATGAACAGACCCTGTTGACTTCAAATGAACATAACTGAAGATTGCAACATCCAAATGACATGAAAATTTGTGAGCATATATTAGACTTATAGAGCTAACTTTACCAAGTTAAATCACTGAAAATGATGCACCAAGATCAGAGAAAACATCTCCGCAAGCTGACTGAGAAAAACTGAGAGTAATGGCAGTGAGTAGTACACTTCACAAGAACATGGAAAGATGAACTTAAATAATCATGAAAATGAAAGTATATTGCTTGTACAATACAATGACTTACTGATACATATGTGTGCCTTGTAATTGCACCTTGATATGGCATAAAGCTCAGCTCTTGGAGGTCTTCACATAGGTCTCTCTAACCACGACTAAAACTGCCATCTATTTATAGTTGAGTTTGGGAGGCTAACTTCCCTCAATCACTCTCCAATCAATCAATGATTGATTTGATTCTCTACCTACCACAAATCACGAATTTGTGGCTCCTCTTTCCATTCTTGATCATGTGGACTCAACCACTTAAGATTCTCTTACTTTTACATTAAGTAAACTCTTCAAAAGTTACAAGAGGTAGTTCACAAGTGAACTTTACATAGTCTTCATTTTAAGGCTTTTTCTATGACTTTGTGGGACTCAAGCCAATACTTAGGCTTGTCATAGACTTGCTCCATCAGGTTATACTCTGGAGAGGAAATTCCAATACTTCCTCCTGAATCGTTGCTTCAGAATCTTCAGAAGCCATCTGCACTTGTAATGAAAAGTGCATTAGCTTCAATTGAAAACTTAGCAATTGTGTGGTGCATTGCAGTGACATGTTGTCGTTTCTTCACTCTGTTCCCCTTGATTCTATAAGTGAGATCTCTTACCACATCTTTTTATTTCTTTTCTGCAAGAAAACAAGTATTAGTATAGCCAAAGCATTTATTTATTAACATAGTATGTCCATTCCTAAGGAAGTTGAAGCTATGAACTATTCCGCATTGGAGAATGTGCACCACTAATTTTATTATGTACATCAAGTTCCGAATGCTTCGCCCTGTAATGTGGCCCTATTATGCATACTTTAGGTGCATTTGATGCTTTATGAGTGCAATTGGAATCTTTGTTGTTCTGGTGGTCCATTCCTTGTAGTTGGTTTGGTTTCCAAATCCATTTCGTGGTCGCGTTGATAGGCTGTGTCTTTACTTTGGTTCCTCAAGCTTCATGTGTTTCCTTTGCTTCTTCTAATGTGCTCATGATAGAGGTTTTTCTCTTCATGTTTCTATGACGAGTCTGTCTTGGCTTCATTGTTTGAATGTCTCGATGTAATGTATCCTCCTCTTTGCTTATCTCTTGCTTTGCTGCTTGTTTGACCTTCTTGGGGATCCAAATCTGTAGTTGTGCTTTTTGAGCTTCAATCAAAGGCTTAGGGAGCCATACTTGCAATAGTATTTTTGGTTCGGATTTCGGTGAAGCTAACTTCTTGTTCTCCTTTTTTTCCTCATGAGTTGGTGTTGCGATCTCTAGTTTCTGCACTTGATCCTTGTGTACCCATTTGAATCTGACCTTTCCTGGATGCGGGTCTTTGATAGTAGTTTTCCAAATTGTTGATCTTTCTGTCGTGTGAGAAACTCTATAAGAGTTGGTCCCCTTAGTGTCTAGCCGTTCATCAATTGAATAGAATGAATTCACTTCTTCCTTGGACACATTAGGGTTGGAGCTTTCTGCTTCTTCTAGACTTGTTTGTGAGGTATTGGGGCGGAATCATGTTCCAATAGCTCTTCCTGGAGGTCTTCTACACTCTTGATGGCTTCTAATTTCTGTGAGGGCTTCTCCCCTAATAGGCTAAAAATTTCCTTGTGCCCTATCTTGGCTGAAATATAGCCTTGCGCTAGGTGGATGCTTAATTCATTCTCCATGATCCAATTCTATCCTAGGATCAAATCTTCTATTAAGTCTTCATCCTTGCACACTAAGATTCGTTGTTCCATGGAAGAATTTCCTAGGTGGAGGGATACTATCGTTTCTCCAATGCATTCTATGATTTGACCTCCGATACCTACCATATGGGCTTTATTGGGAGTCATAATCGTTTTAAGATCTCGTATGATTGTATTTCGTATACAACTGAATCCTGCTCTTGAGTCTATCAAGGCATCTATCAATTTGTACTCTCTCTTGCCAATCCCTAGGTTTAAATAAGGTTGTGACATGTAGGCATTCATCGTGTCAGACTTATGGACTTCATAATTAGCCATATGGATAGGCTCTTCTCCTTGGAGATACCGTTCGTCTCTTTGCCTAATCCACTCTTTCCATTTCTTAATATGTTCTAGGGCTTCTTGCCATGCCTCCTCTCTAATCCGCTCTTCCTTTTCCTTCCTATTTTGAGCATCTACAAGACGTGCTAACATTTGATCTGTCAATGGCTCCATGAACCGCTTCACTCTACATCCACTTATGTAGTTGGGAAGAATGTCTCCATCCATGGTGGCTAGACTAACTGCTCCACTAGTAGAGATCCTATTAATGATTAGAGGTCCATATCCGCACTTTTGTAACTTCTTGGCGTGTTGCTTCAAGGTGTATACTAAGACTAGATCTCCTTCTTTAAGTCCTTTGTCTTTTATGTGAGCATCATAATATGCCCTTTGTCGTCTCTTGGCTGCATATATTCCTGCTTTAGCTTGCAACCTAGTTTCATGCAGCTTCTCGATTTGGTCTAGTTGTTGGGATAATTCATGTCCGATCCATTCGTGCTGCTAGGCTACTCTCAAAGTGGCTATCAGAAAATCAATTGGTAGGATTGCGTTTTGTCCGTATACTAGATTGAAGGGGGTAGTTCCAATGGCAGTCTACGCGACTCGGAAGGCCCAAATTGCATGATGCAATTGTTTGTCCCAGTCAGACCTCCCATTATTGACAATCTTTGTCAATACCGTGCATAGCACCTTATTGGAACTTTCCGCTTGACCATTGGCTTGGGGATGGTATGGGGCTGATTTTTATGAATCACTAGAAACTCATTCATTAGCGACTCTATCACTTCATTAATGTAGTGCATTCCTTAGTCACTCACAATCTCAATTGGCAATTTGAAATGAGTGAATATATGCTCAAAAAGAAATTTAGCCATGGTTTGACCATCGTTCTTGCTAGTAGCCTTTGCCTCTACCCATTTTGTCAGATAATCGGTGGCTACTAAGATATATTCGGCATGTGACCCTTTGGCCGGTGGGTTAATGGGTCCTATGAAATCTATACCCCATTTAGAAAATGCTCTAGCACAAACCATAGGTCTTAATGGCATGTCTGTTGAGAGTGATGGATGGATGCACTCAGGAAATCAGTTGGTGCTGCAAAACCTGCTTCACACCTGCCCTCTTTTCTCTTCAGAAATGCTTAGTACACTTGCTTAGCTTCCAAATGACACAAAGAAACCATATATGTACTTTGGAAATGGTTTAGGTAATGATCAACCCAAAACAGATAACTTTGTACTTCAAGAATCAAGCAAAACTTTCTATTTCTGTAGTGATACCTGCTCAGACTTTTACTCAGTGTGTCCAGCACACTTAAAATTGGAACAATTCCTTTTGGGAGTATTAATGTACCTTAGTAAGCTACCAATCACAAGTGAAATCACTTCAATTGATAAACTATGCACTGAGAAATAAGTTTAGCAAAATTATAATCACCCCCGACTTTTCAGGAACTCTGTAGACAAATACCAGTGTGCACCTCGACTTGATTTTCTCCCAATTGGCTGAATGAGATCCTTTGAAATTTTGTATGCTTGTAGTAGACTTTGAGCTGGTTCCAATGAGCTATAGAACACTTGATTTGGTTCAGTAGATCCAGAGCAATGCTTCTTTGAAGTTGACAGACTTGGAGTAGGTGACTCAGACAAAACAGAAATGATAAATGTATACTTCTATTGATATATGTGTTTGTACAATCTCATTAGCTTGCCAAGCAGAGCTAAATGAGGTAGTGTGATGTTGGGTATAGAGTAGCCCTTACACACAATGAGTTACAATGAAATTTTGCCTCGGGGAGTGAGCTAGAATGGCAGTGTACCCCGCGACTTTTTCATTACATGCTTTATAAGAATTTGATCTTCTTTTGAATTTGAATTTCAAACTTAGGCTCCCTTGAATCTCTCCTCTAAAAGTAGGGAGATATTCTCTCCATCTCAACAATCAAAAATCCACGACTCTAGTGGTAGGTAAGTGACTTAAGGTGATTACAACCAACTGATAAGTCACTTAGACTTTTACAAGGGGTAAAGAAGTAAGAACATATAAGCATATGTTCACATGTGTCTTTATTTGAGTGAAGCCTTAATAAACCTTTATCCATGCTTGTCTTCAATAAGTCCAAGGGTCCAAGCCAATGTGTGTAGGCTTGTTTGCACCAACAGCTCCCCCTCAAGCCAAACACTTTGGCTTAAGTCTTCTTCTTCATTCTTCAATTACTTCCTGCAATCCAATCATAGATTTGAATCTGCATAACTTGGTTCCATCCAATGCCTTTGTAAGTAGATCTGCACATTGCATATTAGTAGATACATATGTCAATTGTATATCTTTACTTAGCAATTTCTCTCTCACATAGTGGTAATGAACCTCTATGTGCTTTGTTCTAGCATGATAAATTGGGTTTGCTGCAAGGTGAAGAGAGCTAGTGTTATCTCCAAATATGATAGGTGGTCTTGTGAATAGACCTAACTGTGTATATAGAAGCTTCAACCAGATAGCTTCTTGAGTAGCATTTGCAAGTCCTCTATATTCTGCTTCAGTGGATGACAATGCCACTGTAGGTTGCTTCTTAGCTGACCAAGAGATAGGCTTATCTCCTGCAAAACAAATGTAACCTGAGGTGCTTCTCCTATCATCCTTACATCCTGCCCAATCTGCATCTGAGTAAACCTTAATGTCAATGTCTGATGTATAAGGAAAATACAAACCATGACTTTGAGTTCCCTTGAGGTACTTCAAGATCCTTTTTGCTGCCTCTAGGTGAGGTACCCTTGGTTTGTGCATGAATTGACTAAGCACACTTACTCCATATGCTATGTCAATTCTTGTCAAGGTAGCATAGTTTAAGCTACCCACCATACTTTGGTATCCTGTAATGTCTTTGATTTCTTCTCCTTCATGAGCACTTAGCTTTTGGTTAACCTCCATTGGAGTAGTAGATACCTTAGCATCCTGCAAACCAAACTTCTTGACCATATCCTGTACATACTTCTTTTGAGTGATGTATATACCTGAGTTTGTGTAGATCAATTCAAGACCTAGAAAACATTTTAGTAATCCAAGATCACTAATCTTGAATTCTTTCATCATCTGTCCTTTGATGTGTCTAATCCCATTGACATCATTACCTGTAATGATGATGTCATCAACATAAACACATAAGTAGATTACCTCTGTGCTACTTCTCTTTATGAATAGAGAAGTGTCTGCTTTGCTCATCACAAATCCTTGGTCTTGGAGGTAGGTGGTCAATCTGTAGTTCCATGCTCTAGGTGCCTGCTTTAAACCATACAGAGCCTTCTTCAATTTACAAACATAATGTACCTTTTTTGGATCTTCATAGCCAGGTGGTTGTGACATGTAGACTTCTTCAGATATCCATCCATTTAGGAATGCATTCTTCACATCCAATTGGTACATGTTCCAATTCTTGGATGCAGCTACACTCACCAAAACTCTGATAGTTGGCATCTTGGCCACAGGAGAAAATGTCTCCTCATAATCAATGCCTTGGGTTTGTGCAAAACCCTTGGCTACCAACCTAGCTTTGTACCTGTTAATTGTTCCATCTGAATTCTTCTTCAATTTGTAGATCCATCTGGATCCAATTACCTTCATAGTATCCTTCTTGGGTACCAAGTCCCAAGTATCACTCTCTTGGAGGGCTTCTATCTCCTCATCCATGGCTTCTCTCCATTCTGGCTTTGTAATTGCTTCTTCATAGGTACCTGGTTCTTCATTCAACAAGTCTTTTGCAAGATATACAAAGTGTTTAGTTACAAGTGATGTGTCATACCCAAATCTGATAGGTTTCTTCTTCTCTCTCTGAGATCTTCTCATAGCTTGAGTAGAAGTTTCTGCCTTATCCTCAAATTGCTTCATCTTCATCTTTCCTTTGGATTTCCATGCTTTGAACTCTTCAAGGTTTATGGTATCATCATCTGAGCTTGAGTCTTCTTGCTGAGTTGGCTCTTCCTTGGTAAGCTTTGGAAAATCTTCCTCCATGTCATAGGGTAGACTCACTTTCCTGCATTCATTCTCATACCATGAGTCATTCTCATCAAATATGACATCTCTGCTTACCTTGAACCCTTTGTTTGTGGGGTTGTAGAATCTGTATCCCTTTTGGTTCAAATCATAACCAATGAAGATACATTTCTCTGCCTTTGGGTCTAGCTTTCCCCTTACCTGTGAAGGAATATGCACATATGCTACACAACCAAAGATTTTACAATGATCTAGAGAGGGTCTCTTACCATGCCAAGCTTCATATGGTGTCATGCCATCAAGTGATTTGGATGGCAACCTGTTGATGAGGTAAGTGGCAGTGGACACACTCTCTGCCCATAGGTAATTTGGTAACTTTTTCTCATTGAGCATAGACCTAGCTGTTTCCACTATAAGTCTATTCCTTCTTTCTGCTACCCCATTTTGTTCAGGTGAATATCTGGTAGTGATCTCTCTCTTGATGCCTCTTTCCTGCAAGAAATCTTCAAACTCATTGGAGAAATACTCTCCTCCACCATCTGATCTTAGCCTCTTCAAGCTTCTACCTGTTTGATTCTCAACAAGTGCAAGATACCTCTTGAAACAATTAAACACTTCATCTTTATGCTTCATAAAGTATAAAATGGTCCACCTGCTATAGTCATCAATAAAAGACACATAATATCTTGAACCAGAAATGGAAGGGTCCTTGCTAGGTCCCCAAACATCTGTGTGTACCAAGTCTAGGTAGTCTTCATGCATGAAACCTTTTCTTGAGTAGGGTAATCTGTGAGACTTACCAAATTGACATGATCCACATTTGTAAATCATATGTTGCTTGGATACATTAGGTATCCCAAGCACACATTGATCCCTGCACATTTGCTTAAGAGTCCTTTCACCTATGTGCCCTAATCTTTTGTGCCATATCTCTAACTCTGAGAGTGTCTGATCCTTATAATTATACAAAGCAATGTTTTTTGTATCCTCTAGCTCAAATGTAAATAATCTACCTGATTTCTCCCCTTTGGCTATCCTTCTGAATCCTTGTTTTGGGTCCTCCACATATGCTCCATGTTGTGTGAATCTGACCTGCAAACCTTTCTCCACAATCTGACCAACACTCATCAAATTCTTAGTTATTGTTGGTACATAGAGTACCCTGCTTAATAGGTTCTGATTACCATCACATGTCTTCACATTTCCAACTTTGACAACAGAGTGTTTAGTGTCATCACCTGTTTGTACCTGATGTTTGCCCTTGGGCTCTTCCAAATCAGAAAGTAGTGCCACATTGCCAGCTACATGGTTAGAACATCCTGAGTCAATGTAAAATAAATGATCATCATTTGTACCTATCTTTGAGGTCATATTCATGATCAATAAGGAGTCATCTTGCTCCTCTGTGTAGTTGTTGTAGTCTCTTCTATTTCTGAATCCACCTTGGTAGCTTCCATTGTGGTTGTTGTTGTAATTGTTGTTGTATTGGTTGTTGTACCCATTGTAGCTTTGATTATGATTGAATCTGCCTCTCCCTTGAGAGTATCCACCTCTTGAGTAGCCTCTTCCTCTCTGATTTTTGTAATTCTTGTAGCATTCATCTGTGGTATGATTGGACAACCCACAGATGTTGCAAGGTGATGAGTTGTAGGGTCTCCCCCTACCTGACTTACCTCCTCTGCCTCTTCCTCTAGATGACCTACCTCTCCCTGCATAATTGGCTTGAGAGGTAGAGCCTTCTTCATCCTGTTTCTTCTTGCCTTTATCTTTAACTTTCTTATCAGTAAAGAGAGCAGAGGGGTTATTACCTTTTGATTGATCTCCAGTCTTGGTGAACTTTGCTTCATGTGTAAATAGTTGGCCCATGAGTGTTGTAAGATCAGGGGTATGCATGTCCATGTAGAGGTCCATTGCAGTGGTGAAACTTTCCCACTTATCATCTGCCTTGAGTCCATTTGTCACTTGCCTGACTATTTGCTCCTCTTCAATTTCCTCTCCAATGCTTGCTAGTTGGTCTGCCACATCTTTGATCTTTGTCACATAATCTGAGACTGATTGCTTGGGCTGCTTCCTAAGTGTTGTGAACTCTATCCATAATTGATTCTTCCTAGCCCTTGTGTTGGAAGAAAAATAATTTGACAAGGTTTCCCAAGTCTCTTGGGAAGTCTTACAGTTCCTTACATGAGGTAAAAGAAAGTCAGATATAGAGTTTAAGAGATAAGACCTTGCCAAAGCATCCTTTGCACACCATTGGTTAAGTCTTTCATGCTCATCCTTTGTAGGTAGTCCTCTAGTCTTGAATGAAGGCAACTCCTCATCTCCTGATATGTATCCAAATAGACTTCTCCCTTGTAGATAGGTCTTCATTCTCAATGACCAAGCTTGATAGTTGTTTCTGTCCAATTTGTCAATGAAGGAGGGGAAACCATCACCCATGATTACCTTGTTTTGCTCTGATACCACTGTTGAGAGTGATGGATGGATGCACTCAGGAAATCAGTTGGTGCTGCAAAACCTGCTTCACACCTGCCCTCTTTTCTCTTCAGAAATGCTTAGTACACTTGCTTAGCTTCCAAATGACACAAAGAAACCATATATGTACTTTGGAAATGGTTTAGGTAATGATCAACCCAAAACAGATAACTTTGTACTTCAAGAATCAAGCAAAACTTTCTATTTCTGTAGTGATACCTGCTCAGACTTTTACTCAGTGTGTCCAGCACACTTAAAATTGGAACAATTCCTTTTGGGAGTATTAATGTACCTTAGTAAGCTACCAATCACAAGTGAAATCACTTCAATTGATAAACTATGCACTGAGAAATAAGTTTAGCAAAATTATAATCACCCCCGACTTTTCAGGAACTCTGCAGACAAATACCAGTGTGCACCTCGACTTGATTTTCTCCCAATTGGCTGAATGAGATCCTTTGAAATTTTGTATGCTTGTAGTAGACTTTGAGCTGGTTCCAATGAGCTATAGAACACTTGATTTGGTTCAGTAGATCCAGAGCAATGCTTCTTTGAAGTTGACAGACTTGGAGTAGGTGACTCAGACAAAACAGAAATGATAAATGTATACTTCTATTGATATATGTGTTTGTACAATCTCATTAGCTTGCCAAGCAGAGCTAAATGAGGTAGTGTGATGTTGGGTATAGAGTAGCCCTTACACACAATGAGTTACAATGAAATTTTGCCTCGGGGAGTGAGCTAGAATGGCAGTGTACCCCGCGACTTTTTCATTACATGCTTTATAGGAATTTGATCTTCTTTTGAATTTGAATTTCAAACTTAGGCTCCCTTGAATCTCTCCTCTAAAAGTAGGGAGATATTCTCTCCATCTCAACAATCAAAAATCCACGACTCTAGTGGTAGGTAAGTGACTTAAGGTGATTACAACCAACTGATAAGTCACTTAGACTTTTACAAGGGGTAAAGAAGTAAGAACATATAAGCATATGTTCACATGTGTCTTTATTTGAGTGAAGCCTTAATAAACCTTTATCCATGCTTGTCTTCAATAAGTCCAAGGGTCCAAGCCAATGTGTGTAGGCTTGTTTGCACCAACAATGTCATCTCTCCAAATCGGGTATTTAGCCCTTTGGCATGTCTCGCAGCTTCGTACATATGTCTCTGCATCCATATGTAAAGTTGGCCACCACAAGCCCGCAAAGAGGATCATTTTTATGGTTCTCTCGGCTGAAAAATGACCTCTCGCTGCACCTGCATGTGCCATCTCTAATACGGGTAACTACTCTCCTTCATGCACACATAATCGTAATTGGTTGTCTTTTCCTCTTCTAAACAAATGTCTTCCCATAAGTACATAATCGTTGCTCATTTCTTCTAGGGATCGTTTTCTTGCCAAGATAACGCATTCCTCGTGCTCTCTCGTCTTTAGGAATGTTATCAATGTTTTGCTCCAATTGGGTGCTATCATTGAGAACGGTATGGATGTATGATCCTTTGGGATCGTCTCCTGGCATTCCGTGCAGTTATTTACATAATCAAAGACATCCTTAGGCATGTCAGGCGAGTATACTCCTAATCGCTTTAACTCCCTAATGGTTTCATGAGTTCCTTTGTGTGTCCTCCATTTGTTCACATGTGCTTATTCAATCAGCTTCAATTGTTCATCTTCCTCAACACATCTTAGTAGTACACCATTAGGTTCCTTGTAGTACACACTTCTAGCAATAATGTGCAAGTTCCTCGATTGTAGAATCTCCTTTTTACTCTCTTTATTGATTGACTGTTGTGGGCCATGAGTGAGTATCGGGATTAGTTTCTCTGCCCACTTTGGACACACTTCCGAATTAAACAAATAAGTGTCTGGTAGATCATCGAGTACTCCACTTGGCGGTTCTCCGTGTGTTAACCTAGAAAGGTGATCTGCTCGTACGTGGGTATTTCCTTTTTTCACTATCACTTCAAAGTCGAATCCCATCAATAGTAGAAACCATCTTACCAATCTTCCCGTGTTATAAGGCTTATTGACTAGGTACAATAAAGCCTAATGGTCTATGAAGAACTTGAATTTGTTGGCTAAGAGATAGTGTCTAACTTTCTTCACTGCATATACCATTCCTAATCCTTCTCGCTCGGTATTTGTGTAGTTCCTTTCAGCTTGATTCAATTGTCTACTTGCATAGGCAATTGGGTGATCTAACTTCCCTTCCTCTACTGGTTGGGCTAAGATACAACCTATTGCGTAATTAGACGCGTCCACATGGATATGAAATGGCTTCTTCCAATTCCGTGTTTTTAGAATTGGAGTTGTGTTAAGCCGCTTCTTTAACTCATTGAATGCCTTTTCGGATTCCTCTGTCCAAGTGAATTGAGTTTAGAGTCCATACAAGGGTTTGGCGATTATGGCATAGATGTGCATAAATTGACGGTAGTATCCACAATGTCCCATAAATGCTTGTACCTATTTCGCGTTCTTAGGTCTGGGAAGCTCTAAAATGACCTTAATCTTGTCATCATCCGTGGAGATTCCATTTCTAGAGATTATGTGTCCTAGGATCTTTCCTTGTCTTACCATGAAGACACACTTCTCTAGGTTCGGGCAGACTCTATATTGTCGACATTTATTAAATATCTTCTGCAATTCAGGAATGTGGTCTTGCCTTTGGTTTGAATATGTACATAAATCATCTACATACACTTCCATGCTCTTCTTCAAGAATTCTTTGAAAACATGACACATCAATCGTTGGAAAGTAGCAGGCGCATTAGTGATTCCAAAAGGCATCACTCGGAAAGCATAGACTCCCCATTCAATCGCGAACGCGGTCTTATGTTGATCCTCTATAGCTATGGCAACTTGGTTGTATCCAGAGAATCCATCAGAAGTTATAGACTTCTTTCCCTATGACTCTTTCCAATAGATGGTCCGTAATGGGTAATGGGTAGCTGTCATGTATGGTGGCTGCATTGACCTTTTTCAAGTTAATGCACACTCTCAGTTTTCCATTCTTCTTAGGCACAACTACTAATGGCGATACCCACTCGGTATGCTCTATTTCATATATGAATCCTGCCGCTAGTAGCTTGTCTATTTCTTCCTTAATTTTAGTAGCATAGACCTCATTGTATGTATAAGGGCGTTGTTTCAATGGTTTTGCATCAGCCATCATTGGTATTCTATGAGGGCAAATCGAGGGTTCCCCACCCTTAAGATCCTTATATGTCCATGCAAATACATCTCGATATTCTCGAATCAATTGTATTAATTCTTCTTCCTCGTCCATTGACACATCTTTACTTATGTATGTACATCTTTCTTCTCCATCTTCTACTATTGCTATGATCTTCTTTGTTTCTTCTTTGTTGTCATACGCTTCTCCTTCTCCAGCTTCTCTTTTAGGCATTTGAATGGCTACCTTTCTCTCTTCCACTTCATATCTTTTAAAATGCTCCGGAACCTCAAAAAGATCTGGATCTGGTCCGATTTTACTCATTCTTTCCTCTTGTTCAGGTACTTTGGGAGCGGCTTCTATTGCCAAGATCTTTGTCGATTCTAGCTTATCTTTAGTTCGAATGGTGTCTAGATAGCTCTCTTCTGAATCGAATTCTATTTCCATTTCTATACTCTCATATTCCTCTTTCCACTCTTTTTCTAGGATTTCCCCTGCTTCCACTTCTTGAAGGACAACCATATACAGATTTACATCATAGCCTTCCTCGTCTATGCACTCGTTCATAATTAAGACTTCCTCATTCACACACACATATAAGGTTGCTAAGAATTCCATCCATCCTTGCGGTTCAAAGGGTTCATCCGGAAAGATTTGAGGCATGTACCTTGGGTCTTCTAGAGGTCAGTAGTTAGGATGTCCTATTGGCCTTAGTTTCCTTTTATTGTCCTCTTTCTTGGTTTCTTTACACATCCATAACTGGGCGTCCTCGTTCATCCATGATTGATTGCTTGATCCAGCGCTATGAACTGATAGGTCGTCTTCCTCCTTGTGTATGGGATTCCATTGTAGTGGAGGGACATCTCGATATGCAAACATATTTAAGTTTATTTAAGTCTCATGAAGGGTCGACCTAATATCGTTTTGTAATTGTTAGCCTTTTCAAACTTACAAATGACTAATGTGTGTTCGAATTCAACTCCACAGGTGGTTAATTTGATTATTTCTAATATTCCTAAGGGTTTCTCTACATGACCGTCTGCTAATTGGAGCTTCATGTGTGTGGGTCATAAAGCACGCTTTCCCCATTTCTTCCAAATTTCTTTGGTGGCAATTCCTCTCTAGCTCCTGTGTCTAGTATTGCCTTGGTCATGTACCCGTTGTAAGTGACAAGTAGACACGTATTACCTTCGTCTCCTTCACTAAATTCTCCCACCTTATCTACTGGGATTTGTATCTTAGATGAGTTTTTTTTTCCTGGTTTTCTTTTTCATCCTTCTCTTGCCCTAATTCCAGTTGACTCGCTAATTGCTTCCATAATTGCGGTTTAACCTGAAGTAATTCTTCCACAGTCAGTTTGCATTGTACCTTTGTCTTCTTAAGTTCCATTAGATTGTGTGAGTTCTTTTCCGATTTTCCCTTTCCTTTTCCATGTACTCTGGGTGCTCGGATTATCATGGATTCCTTTTTGTATTCTCCCATGTAATTTGGTAAGGTTGATATGCTCTGAGCTTCTTCTCTATTTCTGTCTAGTCTTGATACTTCCTTATATACTTCTTCCATGTTGGGATTTGGTTGATAAACTTCCACATCTAGTTCCTCAAAGGGAGGCTTAGTCTCTCCACTCTTCTTCCATTGTTCTTCTCGGATTCTATTCCACAATTCCTTTGGCCATTCAGCCTCTAAGTCAGGTATTATTGACATAGGTTTGTTATGGGTTCTCACTCGCTCACACTTGTCATCCTTCTCTTTAAGTTCTTTACCCTTGGCTTTGACATACTCTTTGTATTGATCCTCTGCTATCCTCGTTTTTGGAAGGGCAGGGATTGTCTTTTCTAGGGTTGCTTGTGCTACCTCCATAAGTTTTCTACATATCACAAGTCTCTCTTTTTCTAATTCTCCTTGGGGGTAAAGCTTTTCGTGTTGTTCTACATTTGGTCGAGTCTAAATTCTAGCTTGGTAAGCTTTCAGCCACATGTCTAGGTCATCTGGTTTTGGGTTAGCTAGAATTGATCCTGGTTTCTCTCCTTCTCGGATAAGCGGTGGAATGGGAACCTCTTCTAGAATCTCTGGTTCTTTATGCTCTTTCTTACTTCTTGTTTGTTTCTTATTGTCTTGAATCTTGTTTTTCATCCATTTATCTTTGAGATTCTCTCTTCTTTCCTTCCATTTTTGCACTTTTATGTTCGGGGTACTCTCACGTGGGTCCTTAGAATCTTCAACTACTTGAATTGTGGGACTTGTTGTTATATTGTTTTCTTGTTCCCGTTCTGATTGTTTTCCTTTCTATTCTTTTGTTTGAGCTCGGGTAATGGCCTTTAAAGGCACGGTGTATTCCTTATCACCTCTAGGTGCTTCTATCACTTCAATTACATTAATTGGTGTAGTGTCTTGGACTTTGTTAGGATTCTTAGGGCAATCTCTGAAAAGATGTTCCTTTCCGCAATCATTACAATATCCTTCCCAAGTCCTAGGAGGTGGTGGATTGTAAGGCCGAGGACATTCTCTAATGAAATGGTCTCCTCCGCATCTATAACAAGGTCCTCTTGGCACACGTGGTCTAATGGGTGGTCTCACAGGTGGTTGGGCTTTAGGTGTAGTATACATTAAAGTTGC
The DNA here is from genome assembly GCA_020310875.1 of Ceratopteris richardii. Lineage (NCBI taxonomy): Eukaryota > Viridiplantae > Streptophyta > Polypodiopsida > Polypodiales > Pteridaceae > Ceratopteris > Ceratopteris richardii. The sequence goes on along the minus strand of CM035416.1, from coordinate 195,648,245 downwards.
TACCTCCATTCCATAAGCCTGATCATAGCTTTCATATGCATAGTATGCCAAATCATCTGTTGGTTCATACTCTAACATGTTGGCTTCATAGGAATAGTACTCTCTTGGGGGCAGTTCATATCCAGGGTTTGCTGATTCTACATTGGTCATCATTGAGGCTGGCACTATGGCTCTTTCCAAATTTTCTTCTAGCTTGGCATACTTCACAGGTACCACATATTGAGGATGTGGGGGTTGTGGTCCTAATACTGGTTGAGGGTTTCCAAATTGTGCTGTTTCATATGGTCTAGGGGCTGTTGCTGGTGTTGGGTAGGAATTGTATCTGGGCATATCTCTACCTGGCTCCCTAGGTGGATATCGATATGGTCGATACTGTGGTGGTTGGAGGGGTCGTGCCTACCTATTGAATGGGCAGTTCTCTGTGGTATGGTTGGTGTATTTTTGTTCTATGTGGCAGTACAAGGCAGTTCCTTGATGGGGTTGTCTATTGTAAGGATATGTATGAGGTACACCAGTTCCTCCTCGAACACACATGTGTGTGTGGTGATCTCCTCCACATAGACTACATCTTCGTAGCATGGGTACTCTTAAGGCTGGGTGTTGGTAATTTCTCTGTCCTTGGACTCCCAATTTCTTTGCCACTAGCTCCGTGAATTCCTCTACACTACTGGAGTTGGATGTAATAGTACTCCGAGAGTCTTTTGATTTAGTGGGACTGGGCGTGCTATTGAGATCCTCAGCTAGATTGTCTTCTAGGTCAATGCACTCTTGAAGACACTCACTCAGGGTTTGCAATCTCTTCATGTAAACTAACGTTCTTAGGGTTCCATTCGTAATTCCATCCAAAAATAATGAAATCATTTTTGGTTGAGCCGGTCTCTTTGCAACTAGGCATCTATCAACATACTGGTTGAATCTTCGGGCAGCCGTTTTCACAATTTCATTAGGGTTCTATTTAAAGCTCTCGATTAAAGATGCAGAATTGTGTTTAATCCCTCTCTTAGTGAATTCCTCAAAGAATTCTTAAAAAAATTGCTCCATATTTCCGAATTGGTTGGGATCTAATGGATGGAACCAAGTTAGAGCCGTTCTTGTGAGGGTGAGTCCGAAAGACTCATACTACACAAAGAATTCATCTACTTGTTTTGCTCTTAGAGCTTGTTTAAATTTAGCAATGTGAACATAAGGTTCTCCCAATCTGTCATAAGGATTCGTTATGCATTTTGGCCACCTGAATAGGCCTCAATCTTCTCATTGGTTCCAGCGGTCTAGGCATTATAGGGAAGGCAGGAACTGCTGGTCTAACTGGGGTTATTCCAGGATGTACTCCTATTGGTGGTCGTGGTCTTACCGGTGGTCGGTATTGATTACCTACTCCAGTGTGGGTCTGATTGTGAGTTTGCACTCCTAGAGTCGCAAATTGCACATGAGTACGGTTTGGAACACTGTGTTGGCTGGTTTGTCCTGATGTAGTGTGCTCTGCCTCTTGTTGGGTTCCAAGGGGATTATGAGAGGTGGTTGCTTGCTCTCTCTGCGGGAATACAGGCAAACCCATGTATTTCAATTGAGCCCTATCTATGGCATCAACCAACCAAAATCTTCTCTGATTTTTATCTAGGTATGTTATTCTAGTCTCGTCTTCTCGATCCTTTAACTCATAAAATGTCATTGGGCTTTCTTCTCTTCCTTCGGCCAGTGAGTCTGTTTGAAGCAACAAGTCCATTCCATGGATCAAATAGACTTCGAATAGGTAGTCTTCTTGAGGTATCAAGGCCCCTCTCAAGACTCGCATCACTTGGAACTTGCCTCTAGGGGTCGTCACTAACTCCTCAGGGTTTGGTCTCCCTGAGTTTTCCTATCCCACTAACTCTCCCCTTTCATTGATCAAATCGGGAAATTCAGTCACTATGTATATGTGACCTATCTTGTTCATGTATGCTCCTCCCTCATACTTAACAGCCGGTCTGGGCACAATTTTTGCATCCCTTGAAGTCACCATCCTAGCCACAGATCTGTTCAAGCCATCCAGGTAGATGCGAATCTCCTAGCCATTAGTAGAAACGTACTGTAAGGAAGTGTGGTACTCTCCCTCTACAGTGGTCATGAAGTTTCTACTTGGAGCGGGACCCTGCATGTCTTCTGAAGCCATGGGTATCTCCTCCTCTGAGTCACTAGAGGTGTCTGAATAGACGGAGTAGTGACTGACCTGAGGAGCACTTCCAACAGAAGTTATGACACTTCTTCGGCTACTTAGCACTCTTCCTGACCTCAAGTTCATTCACCCTTCTGAGGCTCTCTAGGTCTCTGAAACTCTCCCTAAGTGGCTCCTAAAATGCCTCAAATTTGCCCTTCAAAATGATTCAAATACTCAGGGCGATACCACTTTAGGCGATACCAAACTATCCATGATACGATACCTGAAGCCTAGGCGATACGATACTGTAGCAACAAGCGATACGATACCTCTGTTGGGCACGATACGATACTGTCTATCCTGGCAATATGATACCTCCAGAGTAGACAATACGATACCAATCCTAGTCACGTTACGATACCTATGGGTTCCATGATACGATACCAGAAAATTGGGCGATACGATACTTAGGCTCTGGCCGATACGATACCAGGTATTCTCATGATACGATACTAAGAATCGAGACGATACGATACCACATTTTGGACGATACGATACCAAAAAGGGCATGATACGATACTGGATTTTGGCCTGATACGATACCTGAGTATTTGCACGATAGGATACTCCCACTAAAGCACGATACGATACTGAGCTTCTCACATGATACGATATCACAACAGGTGACGATACGATACCAAAATGGTATCGTGATACGACACCGGAATGAGAGACGATACGATACCTGGGGGCTTCACGATAAGATATCGCAAACCCACACGATACGATATCAATGCAAGTGGCGTTATGATACCACCAACTTGCACGATACGATACTAGTATGGTATCGCGATACCATACTGGACACGACACGATACAATACCAAAAGTGGACCACGATACGATACCACTTTGGTAAGTTGCGATCGCGATACCAACCCGGCGATACGATACCACAAACGGTATCCTGATACCAAGGCTTGTAATCGAAGATACGATACTTTGGCGAGTATCGCGATACAAGGAAATATTTGGTATCACGATACCAAAAACTCAACCGATCGCGATACTCAAGCCAAAATACCTCAAAAATAAAAAATTTTTCTCCCCCCTTCCTTTTCTTTCACCCCTCTTCACTCCTAGCCTACTATCTCGCTCCAAGAAGCAGAAAAAACACTTTGTCCCTCCCCATGATATCGGTTGTGCAAGTGCTCATGTTTCTGTGCACTTCTAAAGTGTTTTTGCCAATAAAATTTCATGGGATCTTACCTCTGTGATGTCTTGCTTGCACTTTGAGCTCAATAAATAGCTTTGATAGCCTGGAAGACATGATACCTCACGCTCGATACCGATCGCTGCTCGCCCATGATACTGCTTTCTGAATAGTTGAGAAATGAACTAAAATTTTTGGTTTTATACTTTTTGGTGACTGAAACTGAACTACACTAATTTGGCAAATTTTTTGGGATTTTTTTTTTTTTTTTTAATATAAAGGAAGTTTGGCAATAGCCTACTCTCCCGGACTTGAATTAAATAAAGAAAAGTACAAGAGAAGGGGACTAGTGCCCACAGGACCCCCCAAATCCCACAAAGCAGGGGAAGCTTTTACAGAGCTTAGATGACATTACAAAGAAGGTTAATTACCCTCTCATCACCCTCATGTGGGGCCCACTTGGGTTTAAGCTTGTTATCGATCAAAAGGAGTACTTGATGATGCCTAAAGGGGGGGGGGATTTTTTACAGTTGACAATCCTTTGGGATTTTTCTTGGTGGTCTTGGCTTACTCCTACTTCACTCCTCTTCTCCTAACCTAACCCTAACTCTTCCTTCTCTTCCACCCTACTAACCCGAAACCTAAAAACTCATTACATACACCTCCCATATGTGAAGTAACAAGTGTTGAGGTGGTTGAGTACTTGCCACTGAACAAATTCACTTCTACAAGTACGATTTCATCACACTTGAGCTATAACGATCACGAAGGCACCTTGGCTGAGTGTTCCCAGGCAACGGTGCCAAAAACGTGTGTACCTAAGTCAAGAAGACTTAAGGACTTGTGCCAAAGATACTGTACCTCATTTGCCACACAAGTGCGTATAGTGGGGAATTAACACACACTTATTTTTCAATCCAAACAAACGACCTAACCAAGTGTATGAGGACACGTGCACACGTGATGGAAAATGAAGTGGTTCAGCTTATTTGTTTGCGAAAAGACTAATCCACCTCTCTAACTTACTGAATTACTGAAAGTGTTTGTCATGATACCACTTACAGTAGTTTTCACTAAATCGAGGATTTCTCTCAGCTCCGAACTTTGAATATGGCCAATAGCAGGTTCCTTTCGAAGCTCTCGATCTACTGGAGGTGGTCTCACTTGATTCTAACAACCATACTTCAAGTTATGACCAAAATAGTGAATGGCGGAAAACACCCACACTCACTCCACAACTCCTACAAGCTCAAACACACACTACAGTAGCTCAAAAACAGTGAAGAGGCGTAGACAACAGACTTACACACACATTCCAAGCATTACACACACATAGAAGATCAAAGAGAAGATGAAAATTTGCAAGAAAAAAGAAAATTCGAAAATCAGGAGCTCTCTATCTTCACAATGGCAAAAAGTCTCTACAAAGAGTCACAAAGTGTCTTATATACATGTGCCCTAAATTTGATCCTTTCACACAAGAGACCGGCACTTTATTACTAAAAAAGTGAATTTCCTACTAATTTACAAGGGATATATTACAATGAGTTGGGAATATGCATCTAGAGGACTCCTCTAATGCATTTACATGGCTTGAGGGAATTTCCTAAGACTTTGAAGAAGAAAAATGTGCCCATTAATTCAAAAATTTTGGGGCTCCTCTTTTGTGCCTCTTTACTCTGCAACAGATAGAAATGGACAAAAATGGACTTAAGGAAAAGGAGATGTTATATGGGAGCTTCAACTAAGGGATAGTGGGAATCACCCCTTAGACTAGTATTTATATTGTTGTCAGGATACTGCTCACGCGCATACAGAGGTTACGCAAACAGAAAACACACAGAGAATAGACGCAACAAGAGACGAGACCGAACGCAAGATTGGGTGCAATCTCCCCCCATGCACTCTGTTTCGACAATCCACAGAGTGCATGTATTTATAGGACTTTTTGATTACATCGAAAAGAGTGGTAACTTTTACAGAAAGCCATTGCTTTGAATAACAACAACTGCAGTCTACAACGACCCTTATTCTAACCATTACTTTTCTAACAATAGAACCTTCTACGCAGGTTTATTTACAAGCTAAATAGTAATTATTCGGATTATTGATATCTGCCCTTTCACGCCTTGCACGCTCCTCAGGAACCTTCAGCTGCTATATCAGAAACATCAGACACACATTAATACATTAATAATATAACACTTTAACAATGCATTGTTCAATAATATACAACATGCCTCTCAGTTGACAAGCAACTGACCTCAGTTGATAAAATAATTTAACACTCTAACAATTACAATGCATTGTTCAACATATTCCATCTTACATTCCAACAATAACAATTCATAGTTCAACATATTTCATGTTACTGTTACAATCCAAACAATGCATTGGCCAACATATTCCATATTACAATCCAACAATGCATTGGCCAACATATTCCATGTTACAATCCAACAATGCATTGGCCAACATATTCCATGTTACAATCCAACAATGCATTGGCCAACATATTCCATGTTACTATCCAACAATGCATTGGCTAACATATTCCATGTTACAATCCAACAATGCATTGTTCAACATATTCCATAAGTTATAACATGCCCCTCAGTTGAGAAAGCAATTGACCTCAGTTGATAAAATAATAAACATGGATGACCAGTCACATGTTTCATCACTGAATAAAAAGAATAGGCATGTGCCATGTAAAATCACATGCATGGAAATGTTCATGGAGCTGGTACATTAATGTGTTTGCGTACGATAAGCAATGGCAACTTTTTGTTGGTGCAAGACAATCAACAATTGAAGGTCTTTAAGTTCGCAGAGACGTCAGCAAAAATTTCTTAAAAAGGTCACCGGAAGGCACCGGAACAGTACCGGAAGGTCACTGGAACAGTACCGGAAGATTACAGGAAAGTCACCGGAATGTTACCGGAAATGATTGTTCTTACAGTTTTCAGTTCATGAAGAGTTGAAGGATGGAAAGAGGAAGAAAAGAACAAATTTTGAAGCTTGGAAGAAGAACCGGAAAAAGTTGTACACATATGTACAGTAGTATAGTCCGCGTTATAAGCTTGTACAAATTTATCTATAAATACCTGAAAAATGTAAAGGCGCGTAGAGGAGAGGAGATGAGAAGAGAGGAGAGAAGAGAAAGTATGAGAGGCGTATAGGCATTAGAGGCATATACGAAAGAGAAAGGAATAGAATAGAAGAATGAGAAGTTAGATGTCATGAGACATATGTAAAGTTAGTTGAGTTTTCCTCTCATCACTCAACTGTAACTTTCTGAGTAATCGAAGAAATACTGCGCCGAAATTTCTGTGTGTTTTCATCTGTGATAGATGATTTGTGAAATCCTATTGAGGATATCTAAGTCTATAGTTAATCAATCTATAGCTTAAGTTTCAGAGTTTGATTGTAAACAGAAAACGAGAATTGTCAGTAGGAACATTCGTATGTGTTGAGTGTTCAAAGTTTACTGAAACAGGCGCATTTTCGGTGATCAATGTTTTGATCATTTCTCAGTGCATACTTTAAAGTTTTGCATGAGTGAGAGCTTAATCTTTAAATTAGAAGATAAGCTACTCGTAACCAGAAGCATTTGCTTAAACGGGTTCTATTCAAGGAGAACCAAGTCTTAGAAGTTACAGGTATGAAGTCGACTGTTCAGAATGACAGTTTCAGACAAAAGTAACCTGTGAAGATAAATTTAAAGAAATCGTACAGCAGAATGTTTGTGTTGTGAAGGTTTTTGACTTACTCTTGGTATAGAGGTGCTCTAATCACAAGAGTAGGTTATTCTGAAGGAGATTAACACTCTCCGACAGTGGTATCAGAGCAGGTAAAGTGGTATCCGAGCAGGTTTCTGAGCAGCAGTGGTATCAGAACAGGTAAAGTGGTATCAAAGCAGGTATCAGTCCAGCAGTGGTATTAGAGCAGGAGACACCAAAATCAAAGAAAGGAGGTTCCCGACTGCTGCGGTTACAAAGAATTCAACAACCGAAGGACTAAAAGGTGAAAGCTTGAAAGCGAAACCTGAAGAAGAGATCATACGACATCAAGAAAGACAAACGGAGTCCGATTTGAAGTAAAGGTATATATATTATTCATAAAGGTTGAAGATTTCAATACACAGGAAGACACAAGATGGGAGATTCTCTGCAGATAGAGAAACTGGATAGGGAAAACTATCCTGCGTGGTCAATGAGGATGGAAGCTCATCTTATGAGCAAAGATTTGATAGCTTATATCACAAGAGAAGAAGAAAAGCCACAGTTCAGAGATCCTAGTGTTCCGACTAGGGAAGAGTTAGCAGATTTGAAAAACTGGATGAAGAAAGATGCGCAAGCTAGAAGCATTATCTATATGGCAGTAAATGATTACTTGCTACCTCATATTCGAGGTCTTGAAAGTGCAACGGACATTTGGAATGCTTTGGAGGAGCATTTCCAGAATACTACTAAGTCAAGAAAGGCATCCTTATGGGCAGAGTTTACAACCTTCAAGAAGAAGGCTTCTCAGTCCGTTTCAGACTATGTGACAAGAATGAAAGACATTGCAGATGCATTAGGTGCTGTTGATGAAGATATCGAAGAGGATAAATTGGTAAGACAAATTCTTACAGGCTTAAGAGGTGATGACAAATGGAAGCCGTTTATTTTGTCTATGGAATTATCACTTGACCATTTCACTCCTGATTTAAATCAATTGTTAGGTCACATGCTAACATTTGAGAATGATGTTAAAGGAGATGGTGACAAGAGTGCAGGTCACGCAATGTACTCGAAAGATAAAAAGAAGAATAGCAAAGGAAAGCAACAAGCAAATGAAGATGAAGGAACAACTAGCCAAGCCAACTTCCTAAGAGGAAGAGGAAGTGGCAAAGGTAGAGGAAAAGGCAGAAACAACAAAGATGGAGGTAAAGCCTGCTGGATTTGTGGTAAGACAAATCATTTAGCTAATGATTGTTGGCACAATACTCAAGGTAATAATGGATATAGTCAAAGTTACAATGCAAGAGGAAGAGGTGGCAGAAATCAAAGAGGAAATTTCAGAGGCAGAGGTGGTAGGAGTTACTTTGGAAGAAATGCAGGTAGAGGATTCCAAAGTCAACAATATAACAATACCTACTACAATTACGCTTCAGAACAGAAGGAAGATTCAACGATGATATTGAATGCTACTTGTGAAAGTCAGAATGAAGATCAAAGAGTCTTCTACATTGACTCAGGATGTAGTAATCACCTGAGTGGAAACATATCATTGATGACTGATTTGGAGAATAAAGTTTCTAATCATGTTGTTCAAACAGGTGACAACACAAAGCATAAAGTGAAATCGATTGGATCAGTGAAAGCCAAAGACGGCAGTACCTTATTGGGTAAGGTTCTGTATGTTCCTACAATTCCTAAGAATTTGATAAGTGTAGGACAAATTGTTGAAAAAGGATATGAAGTAAGATTCACTAATGAAGGAGTATACGTGGAAGATCCCAGATAGGGATATAAACAGATTGTTTCAGGAAAAAAAGAAGGAAGACTGTTTACACTGAAGATTCAAGGTAACATTGGTCAAGCCATGTTTACATATGAAGGACAGAAAATTTCTGAGTTAGATCTTTGGCACAAGAGGCTTGGACATTTCAATGAAAGAGGTATAAAAGATATGGTTAACAATGGTTCAGTGCTTGGATTGCCTAATGTTGCAGGTCAACATATGACATACAAATGTGAGGCATGTCAGTTTGGTAAGGCTCATAAGAATTCTTATTCCAAGCATGGTTTTATGCATTCAGAGAAGCTTGAGTTGGTACACACAGACGTGTGGGGACCATCAAAGGATTTCAGTATAAATGGATCAAGATATTATGTGATTTATGTTGATGATGCTACCAGATGGATCACTATCTATGTGATCAAAGATAAGTCAGAAGTATTCAATACATTCAGACATTATCATGCGTATGCAGAAAGAACTACAGGTCATAGACTGAAGAGACTAAGATCAGATGGAGGGGGAGAGTATTTCTCCAACGAGTTCAGTGACTACTTATGGAATGCAGGTATAAAAAGAGAAGTTACTTGCAGATATTCTCCTCAACAAAATGGTGTTGCAGAAAGAAGAAATAGAACTCTTGTTGAGTTTGCAAGATCCATGATGAATGAGAAAAATTGCCCTAATTATTTGTGGGCTGAAGCTGTAAATACAGCCACTTATTTGGTCAATAGGTTACCATGTAAAGCCCTGCAAGGTATGACACCATATGAAGCTTGGTGGGGTAAAAGACCTACCTTGGATCATTGCAGAGTATTTGGATGTGTGGCATATGCATATGTGCCATCACAATTAAGACAAAAATTGGAACCTAAAGCTGAAAAATATGTTTTCATTGGTTATGATGATAGACAGATGGGATACAGGTTGTGGAATCCATCCACAAAACATTTTCTGGTTTCTAAAGATGTTACGTTTGATGAGCAAAGTTCTTGGTATGCAGGAACAGTTAATAACAATACAGGTGATGAAGAAGAAGTGAGTCAAAAGAAAGGTAAATCAAAGGTTCAAATAATTGATGAAGAAGAAAACTATGAAGTGCAGGAAGAAGTTGAAGAAAGGCCAAGATTTGATCCTGAGTGTGAAGAACCAGAATCCTCAAGGACTGGAGAACTCAGAAGGTCATCAAGAAATAGATGGCAACCTACAAGGTACAGTTATGATACTTCATTTTTGGCTACGAAAGATTATGCTTACATAGTGAAAGCAGATGAAGACCCTTCTACATATGAAGAGGCAAAAGGTAAGGAAAAATGGGAAAAAGCTATGCTGGAAGAACATGATGCATTGGTAGAAAATCAAACATGGGATTTAGTTCCTAAACCAAATAGCCAGAAGGTTATTGGATGCAAGTGGGTCTACAAGACCAAAAGATTTGCAGATGGAAGCGTGTCTAGATATAAAGCTAGACTTGTTGTCAAAGGGTTTGCTCAGACTTATGGAGTTGATTATCATGAGACTTATAGTCCAGTAGCAAAGATGACAACCATCAGAACACTCATAGCTGTTGCTGCGAGTAAAGGTTGGAAGTTATGTCAGTTAGATGTGAAAAATGCTTTTCTGAATGGTTATATTTCAGATGATGTGTTCATGGAGCAACCTCAAGGGTTCAGAGATAAAAGGTATCCAGAACATGTGTGCAAGCTCAAGAGAGCTTTGTATGGCTTGAAGCAAGCGCCAAGAGCGTGGAACTATAGACTGGTAAAGTTCTTGAAAGAACTTGGTTTCCAGGTGTCTGAAGCAGATAGTAGTCTGCTTATAAAAGCAAGTGATAATGGTTTTATATACATGTGCATATATGTTGATGATATAATTCTTACAGGAACAGATGAGTCAGGTATACAAAGACTCAAGAAGCAAATGGAAAAGGAGTTTAAGATAAGTGACTTGGGAGACTTGTCTTACTTCTTGGGTATGGAGATCACATATACTCAGCATGGAGTATTCGTGACCCAAGAAAGATATTTGAAGAACTTGTTAATCAAGTTTAAAATGAATGATTGCCGGATAGCACCTACTCCAATGGAGGTGAATCACAAACTGAGTAAGTTTGGAGGTGAAGAATTCAAGGATGTGAGACAATATCAGAGTTTGGTTGGTAGTCTTATCTATGCTACTTTAACCAGACCTGATTTATCATATGCAGTAGGAGTATTGTCTCAGTTCATGCACTGTCCAAGGAAAGAACATTGGATTGCAGGACAAAGGGTGTTGAGGTACATTAAAGGTACACTCAAAGAAGGTTTGTATTATGGTTTTACATCAGATACAAACATCAAAATATACAGTCATGCAGATTGGGTAGGTAATCCAGATGACAGAAGATCAACCTATGGATACATGTGTTATGTGGGAGATAAGCTAATCTCATGGTGTTCCAAGAAGCAACATACAGTTGCTTTGTCTTCTACCGAAGCTGAGTACAAAGGCATGGTTGAAGCTGCAAAGGAAGTGATTTGGCTAAAGACTTTAATGAAGAGTTTTGACGCTATACAGAGGACTCCAATCATATTTGGAGATAACATGAGTTCATTATATTTAGCTGCTAATCCTGTTTTTCATGCCAGGACTAAACACATTGAGATTCAGTATCACTTTCTAAGAGAGAAGGTGATGGATAAAGAGATTGAAGTAATTCATACTTCAACGAAGGATCAGATAGCTGATATGCTAACAAAAAGTTTGGATGGACCTAAGTTACAAAGGTTTAAAGATATGGCAGGAATAAAGAAGACAGAGAAAACCTCAATTGATGATTGAGGGGGAGCTGTTGGTGCAAGACAATCAACAATTGAAGGTCTTTAAGTTCGCAGAGACGTCAGCAAAAATTTCTTAAAAAGGTCACCGGAAGGCACCGGAACAGTACCGGAAGGTCACTGGAACAGTACCGGAAGATTACAGGAAAGTCACCGGAATGTTACCGGAAATGATTGTTCTTACAGTTTTCAGTTCATGAAGAGTTGAAGGATGGAAAGAGGAAGAAAAGAACAAATTTTGAAGCTTGGAAGAAGAACCGGAAAAAGTTGTACACATATGTACAGTAGTATAGTCCGCGTTATAAGCTTGTACAAATTTATCTATAAATACCTGAAAAATGTAAAGGCGCGTAGAGGAGAGGAGATGAGAAGAGAGGAGAGAAGAGAAAGTATGAGAGGCGTATAGGCATTAGAGGCATATACGAAAGAGAAAGGAATAGAATAGAAGAATGAGAAGTTAGATGTCATGAGACATATGTAAAGTTAGTTGAGTTTTCCTCTCATCACTCAACTGTAACTTTCTGAGTAATCGAAGAAATACTGCGCCGAAATTTCTGTGTGTTTTCATCTGTGATAGATGATTTGTGAAATCCTATTGAGGATATCTAAGTCTATAGTTAATCAATCTATAGCTTAAGTTTCAGAGTTTGATTGTAAACAGAAAACGAGAATTGTCAGTAGGAACATTCGTATGTGTTGAGTGTTCAAAGTTTACTGAAACAGGCGCATTTTCGGTGATCAATGTTTTGATCATTTCTCAGTGCATACTTTAAAGTTTTGCATGAGTGAGAGCTTAATCTTTAAATTAGAAGATAAGCTACTCGTAACCAGAAGCATTTGCTTAAACGGGTTCTATTCAAGGAGAACCAAGTCTTAGAAGTTACAGGTATGAAGTCGACTGTTCAGAATGACAGTTTCAGACAAAAGTAACCTGTGAAGATAAATTTAAAGAAATCGTACAGCAGAATGTTTGTGTTGTGAAGGTTTTTGACTTACTCTTGGTATAGAGGTGCTCTAATCACAAGAGTAGGTTATTCTGAAGGAGATTAACACTCTCCGACACTTTTCATCCTAGTTAATAGGATTATCTAATGAATAACAATGCACTAAATCAAGAATAGTACTGTTGGTAGCCTCACTTTGTCCATTACTGTCAGGATGAAATGCAGAACTAAAATCTATTTTAGAACCAAAATGTTGAAATTAGATTACCCAAAAATGATTACAAAATCTAACATCAGGATCAGATAACATTACTTTAGGAAATCCATGATGTGGGAAAATGCATTTAATTGAGGTGCAGGCAAAGTTTTTCTACATGGAATGAAATATGCGTATTTACTAAACCTATCAACTATTGTCCAAATCATATCCTTATGTGATGAAATGATGGGAAAACCTGTGATAAAATCCAGGAAAATTTGTTCCCATGGTTCATTTGGAATGGAAAGTGGCATTAATAATCCAAATGGTTTACCATGATGATGTTTGACAGGCTGACATACAATACATTGAGAAACATAAGGTGCAATATCTTTTCCCATGTGTGGCCAAAAGAAGAAATCTTTGCAAGCAAAAATGGTGCTCTGTATGCCTCTATGACCCATGTAAGATGGTTCATGCATTTCTTTAATGACAAAATCTTTAAAAACCTGGGTTATGCACAATCTATTGTTAGTCGGCCGCCGGATTGGCAAATGTAAAACGAAAACGTGTAATCACACGTGCGAAAAGCGGTTACGCTTCATTTGTAAAATTTCTATTTAAAGCAATGAAAAGATATGCGAAGAGAGGGGCGAGCGCGATTTTCAAAATCACCAGACTGTTTGTCTGGGTGTGTCCAATTTCACTGTGTTGTTGTTCTTTTGATATCTGAGTAGTTATTACTGTGTCCAATATCTGAGCAGGATCTTGCGTTCTGTATCCATCCGCGCTTGATGTGTGTGTTCGTAGTCACATTAACTTGGTGATTCATCAGTGTGACCGACTTGCGTTGTTACTGTATATGATCAGAGTAACTAATTCGCTCTGTGGTTCATTCTTTGCTACTGATGTGATTTGTTCGTTCACACTGTTCAGTGTCCAGTGCAGAGTACTTGGTGAAAGGCTACAGGCCTGGAATTGCTAGTAGTGTGTCGAGTTGTCATGTGTGAAATTTGGTGAATAAATCTGTGCAGCGGTATAGTGTACTGAGATTGAAGCGTGTTTGGATTGTCGCAATACTGTGGATTAGGAGTATATACATATATTCGGTAAAGTTGAAGTATTCTATTGTTCTGAGTAGTACCACAAGGTAGTGTGTAACAGTAGAATACCTGAGTGTGTGCGGTACCTGAGTAATTGAGCTAAGACGTGACATTACGTGTCTCTCACGTGGCTAAGATTTGGGAACTAAGTACAGGGCCTCTGTCTAACAGACCCCTACCACTCCCAAGAACCCACTGAGGCTGGTTTGAACGCCATTCTGATAGTTAGAACTAGGCGTTTAATATTTGAGCATTTTAACTCTACTAGTTAACACTTGGAGCCGTCTGTGGGAAAGTGGCCTTAAGATTGTGGATTACCTATAGAAAAGTGTTGTTTACTCATAAGTAAAGATCCCATAATTTTTTGAACGATCGTAGAGAAGAATAGTACGCGCAGTATATGCCGGTTACTTGATCCGGCGAAACGTATCCTAAGAATAGACAAACGTGGGTATCTAACCTGCTAAGGACGCCTCCAGGAGGCAGAAGCACGGGAAGTACCAAACTAGTGGATAAGACAGCAAAGAAAGTTTTTAGTAATTCCGGTCAGATTCCGGTACTATTTCGGCACAGTCTGTCGAAAATATAGTAACTCTAGAATCCACTAGAACGCAGCCCGAAGTTAATTTGACAACATTGAGTAAAGATTCAAATTTGTTGATGAATAGGAACGCCTTAGTCAAAGACAACAGTAAAGACGATGGAGTACTTTGCTTTGGTGAACAGTCGATATCCTCCGGTGACATTTCGATACAAGTCATAGAGAATTTACGGTTCTCCGATAACGAGTTACCATTTCTGGGTGAATCTTTAGCCCAGTCCCCACTATTTGGAGTAAGCCGCCCTTCACTTGACATCAAGAAGGAAGGGAAATTGTTTGAAACTGAGATTCCAAGCATACTAAACAAGATCATTACACCAGAAAGTGCAGAGTCCGATGATACAGATTCTGATAGTTCAGCAATTCAGCCCCGAGATAGAGAAGATAGTCACAACACACTCACCATGAACGGGCAGCAGCAACAACAGTTATGTCCACCTAGGCTGCCTCCGACAGGAGTAACGTACACTAAATTTGGTGGATTCCCAGGAGATGATCCGGATGCTCATGTACGCACATTCGAGATAAGTTACGCAGTTCTCAACCATCCACCGGATCCGGCATATATAGCTATTGTCTTTCAATCTACATTGGTCAATGAAGCAGCTAGATGGCTTACAGAATATGATATTAATCACTTCGGCACCTATGAAGCGGTACGAGATGCCTTTTTGCAGCGATTCAGGCTAAAGAAGAAACCAGTCGAAATTTTTGATTATCTGCAAAACAACAGACAGAAGGTAAATCAAACTATACAGGAATACGCTACCCTATTCAGGACGCATCTAAGGCAGTTACCACCAGCACATGCCAACCTACCGGATGACGTTATCACTCAGTGGTTCATCAATGGTTTGACTCCACAACTTAAACAGATTATGATCATACACTGTGTAGCGGCTATGATGCTAGATGCAGTAATCGCAATGGCTCTACAGCTGGAAAACAAGGTTGGAGGATTTACAGAAGATCTAGAGTGGTTAAAAACAAACAGAAATGTAGCCGAGGATATGACCACACAAGTATACTGCATCACATGCAAGAATTTAGGCCATACTAGTGCCACTTGTGCACTTAATCAGATATTTTGTGCTATCTGCAACACTGCCGAACACACCACCGAAAACTGTGCATACAACGCTAAAATACAGGGAACAATGACTGTCAACGCAATTATACAAGAACCAGGGCAGCCAGCCAATCACTATGTGCCTTCGCAAATGAGAAACAACCAACAACAAGGATATAGAAATTACAGAGGACAGAGGAATAACAACTATAATGCAAACCGTTGGCAGACAGGACCACCACCAGAAAATCCCAATCTACCACCACCGCGCTGTCATTTTTGTGGTGAATTTGGTCATATTAGGAGATTCTGTAAGGATGCAGCTAAGTATGATCAGAGGAAGAAGGAACGTCAGAATCCAATGTCTAACATGGTACAAATCACACCTGTGGAAACACAAGCCGCTGCAGTTCAGACCCGTTCCGGCAAACAGCTGCAGCCAGCAGCAAAAATATTTGAACCAGGAATACGCGAACAACAAAGAATGTACAACCAGGCTAGTCAATGGACCACAGCAGAACCACCAGTTTTCCCAGATCCTATTCCGGTAACTCAAACCTCGTTAACCAAAGAAGAAACACAACAACAGGTTCCAACAGCAGGAACATCATCAGCAGCAGGCACATTACCCACAATAGACGCTTCATCATCAAGAGAAGCATCAACTTCAACACCGGTGGAGCATGTCAACCAACCTCAACAGGCCTGGGAAATTTTATAGAAGGCATCTATCGCCCTGCCTCTGGGCCAACTACTCGTATTGGTACCCGGAATTTGACAATAATTCCAACAACAGTTCAGCCCGGTGCCTTCTTGTATTCCAGCGACAACAACAGTACAACTAGAACCCGAATCTACGGTCGATCATTCAGTTCCTTTAATTACGGTATGGTATAAGAATCATAAAATCACACAGGTACTAATTGATGGAGGATCTGGTGTTAACATTGCTACTGCGGCACTATGCAAAAGGTTAGGATGGACCGAAATCGAACCAGTTCAATTCTTTGTCAGAATGGCCGATCAATCAATAGTCCATCCCATAGGACTCGTACGAAATGTACCAATCACTTTACAAGGTACGACATTCAAGATGACCTTTGTCATACTAGACCTACCGGAATCCACTCTAGATTACAACCTTCTTTTCGGCCGACCTTGGCTGAAGCACGCGAAGGTAATACAGGAATGGTCTGCACAAGAGCTCACTTTTAAGGATGCAAATCGTAAATATGTGGTAAAACTAGATGCTATACAACCTTGCGAGTTACACGCTAGACCGTATTTCGCTGAACTAGTCCATATGCTAGATGGATTATCAGATGATGAAGAAGAAGAGTTTCTGAAAAATAACATAATTTGACTTGATCTCCTTAGGAACTGTTGATCTACAATCTGTTGTAGATAACTGGAATCCTGCAGTTTGCACGGTAATGACTGTAACAGAAGAAGATAAGAAGGAAGATACTACTGATATAGATGATGCTCAACTGCAACAACTTTTTAAGCCAGCAGACGACACAGAGAAGCCGCGATAATTTTATGTCCCAAAAGATCAGTTGATAACTTATGATTTAGGCGATAAAGATCATCCACATCCTGTGAAGATAAAGCAAAACTTACCGGAAACATTTCAAGCAAGCTTAATCCAGCTACTCCGAGAATTCTCTGACGTCTTTGCATGGGATTACAAAGATATGAAAGGATTGGACCCACGCATCTATCAGCACAGAGTTATGTTGAAGCCGGAAGCCAAACCAAACAAACAACCCAGCTACCGGATGAATCCAAACTATGCATCACAGGTAAAGGCAGAACTTGATAGGCTATTTAAAGTCGGATTCATCGTACCAGTAGATCATGCTGAATGGATCTCACCAATTGTTATTGTCCCTAAGAAGAATAAGCAATTACGAATATGTCTAGATTACCGGAAACTGAACGCAGCTACAGTGCCTGATCCTTTTCCGATCCCTTTTCTTGACACAATGCTTGATAGAGTAGCAAGACATGAAATGTATTCATTCTTAGATGGGTATAGTGGATATAATCAAGTTAGAATGGCTGAACAGGATATACCGAAAACTGCATTCATTACCAACTGGGGTGTATTTGCTTGTACTGTTATGTGGTTTGGATTAAGAAATGCCCCAAGTACATTTCAAAGATGTATGCAGGAAATATTTTCTCCTTATCTCACCTCTTTTATGCAAGTTTACCTTGACGATTTTTCAATTTTCGGTAAGATGATAGCACACCTGTTCCATTTACGGTGCTGCTTTCAAAAATGCAGAGAATATAGACTCTGTTTGAATCCAAACAAATCTGTGTTTGCGGTTTCATGTGGCAAGCTACTTGGTCACATTGTATCTGCACAAGGTATACAGGTGGATCCAGATAAAATTTCAGCAGTATTAGAAGCTCCGGTACCCACTACACCGAAGGAAGTTATGCACTTTATGGGCCAAGTAAGATGGCATGGACGACACTTATGGTGGCTTGCTCATTTGGCAATACCACTGAACAAGCTAATCACCAAGACTCCTCGACAATTTGAGTGGACCCAGAAATGCCAGATAGCATTTGATCGTTTAAAGAATTTATTAACACAAGTTCCCATCTTACAGCTGCCGGACTGGGATTGCCCATTTCATGTATTTGTTGATGCTTCAGATATAGCCATAGGAAGTGTTTTGATGCAACAAATTGATAAATGGTTCAGACCAGTGTATTATGCAAGTCGAAGATTAGCCCTTGCTGAGAAAAATTACTCTGTAACAGAAAGAGAATGTCTAGGGCTAGTATATTCTGTCAAAAAATTCAGACATTACTTGCTGGGCTGTAAATTCACATTTCATGTAGATCATGTTGCACTTGTTTATCTGGTTCGGCAACAACATCTAGGTGGTCGATTAGCACAATGGGTTCTACTTTTACAGGAATTTGACTATGAAGTCATTCATCGGCCAGGCAGTTCACATGCCTTAGCAGATTTTCTATCTCGGTTAGATTCCTGTGAAGCTCCGGTAGGAATAGATGACAGAACTCCAGCGATCTATAGCTCTGAACCAACAAATGATGAAATTACAGACCCACCTACACCATCTACCTATTATGATTAGATCCTGACCTTTCTCACTGATAGTTGCCTTCCATCACAGACTTCTATGGCAATACGTAGGAAAATTGCAGTTTTCAGCTGCCGATTTCGGTTAATTGCTGGAGAACTATACTATGTAGATCATACCGGAATTTTACTTCGATGTATTCCACCGCATGAAGTTAACTCAGTTATTACTTTGGCTCACTCGATTCCTTCTGGTGGCCATTTTGCAGCAGACTTAACACACCGAAAAATCCTGCAGAGTGGTCTCTGGTGGCCAACTATGCACAGAGATGTATCACAGTTTGTCAAACAATGTGATACTTGTCAAAGATCTGGGCAGCCCTTGCAACGAAACATTTTTCCTCTACAACCCATCTTACCATTGGAACCTTTCCAGAAGTGGGGTCTAGATTTTATCGGTCCGATTACACCTCCAACAATCTTCAATAACAATTGTTACATATTGACCTGTACAGACCATGCAACCAGATGGGCAGACGCCTAGGCTTTACGGTCTGCTACAGCTGTTGCGGTAGCAAATTGTCTGCTAACCGATGTCTTTCCACGTTTTGGTTTACTACTAGAACTTGTTTCAGATCAAGGTACTCATTTTGTAAACAACTTAATAAAGGCACTTACGCAGTCTTTCCAAGTCACACATAAGTTTAGTTCTCCTTATTATCCTCGTGCTAATGGTTTAGCTGAAAGTACAAACAAATCTCTCCTGAATATGCTTCGAAAATTGATCATGGAAGCACTGGAAAGATGGGATCAACTGCTACCTGCAGTGTTATGGGCATACAGGACTACATACAAGGTAACAATAGGATTGAGACCTTTCAAACTAGCTTATGGATTAGAAGCAATAGCACCAATGGAAATTGTTATACCCAGTTTACGAGTAGCAATCGCTTAGAAACTGCTACCAGAAGACTCATTGTCATTTCGGTTGGATACACTCAGAAAGTTAGACGAACAACGATGGCACAACTTTTTAACTATGCAGGAAGTACAACTAAGACAATCTCGGATGCATGATCGACACTTGAAAACTCCAGTTTTTACGGTGGAACACCTTGTCCTTTTTTACAATGCAAAGTTGAATCGGTCTGCTGGTAATTCAAAATAAGATGGTATGGCCCTTATCGGATTTCAGAACAAGTGGGCCCAACAACTTTTCGGTTGACTATGTTGACCGGAAAACCTCTTCCGAAAGTAATCAACGGTTCGAAGCTGCGACCATACCAACACGCAGCTAACCCGCACTGAAACGTTTTTTTGGTGGGCCGCGTCGTTTGGCGCTCACTTTTTCTTTCTTTTTAGATTTACAAGTACTGTAAATATCCGCGTTTTGAAACCTATTTATGTTATAAGCCGCCCTGCCCTTAC
This sequence comes from Ceratopteris richardii, assembly GCA_020310875.1. Taxonomy (NCBI): domain Eukaryota; kingdom Viridiplantae; phylum Streptophyta; class Polypodiopsida; order Polypodiales; family Pteridaceae; genus Ceratopteris; species Ceratopteris richardii. Next base: position 195,628,167 of record CM035416.1, on the reverse strand, counting down.
CAGCTACTCGCGCATGCACGCCAAATTGAAAGAAGTATCATTCCAATACCGCACGATGATAATCATCACCCCTTACCCTCCACCGTGACGTATCTATTTAAACCTTTCTGTTTCGTCGAAAATCGCTATTGTGTTTGCGTGCTTGTATGTTTTGGAACTCCCTATGTGCTTGCGCTTAAGCCTATTATCTGTATCGTGCCATGGAAGCATTAGCGAACTATGCTGCTTTCCGTGACGAACTCCCTACTGATGTAGGAGAGTTCTTGCGCACCCGTGGGCTTGCCAACTTCGCTGAATTGCCTTGGCATTCAGTGGAAGCCCACCCCTTCTTCACGCAGATTATACCTGCCATTGCTCAATCACCAACCACCGACCGAAGATGGGTCTTCCCATTGTTGCCCTCTCGAACCGTAATTACATTCCAAGCCTTTGTTGAGTCGTTCCGACTCACACCGCAAGGCCGCGAAAATGGCCCAAGCATACCATTAGCCCGCATGATAGAGCTTTTTCCCCGATACTCATCCAACGAGTATGCCATTCTATGCCGCCTTGAACTCGAAAAAACCGCACTCTAGTTCTTAGTCGCCATCCTAAACCTGCAAAAATGCACTTACGGCATATCCCGCCCCTTTTACTCCGCCATCGATTTAGCCGCCCGTGAACCCGTAAACTTCGCCTCTTACTTCTTCCACAGAATCCACAAAGAATGCGTAGCCATAGTTTAACAGGTGAACAAGGGAGCCACTCCTAGGTCCAGATTGCCGCATATCATTTCCTTTCTCTTTCCGGCAATTATGGCAGCACAACCACCACTTAGAGGTCCCATTCTGCAACACAAAGAATTTGTGCAACCATTAGAAGACGACAAAGAAGAAGACGAAGAGGAGATCAACCAACTTTTCCAAAGAAAATGAATCAGAATCAGCTCTTCCGAAAGTGAAGCACAGAAGTCAGCCTGACAAGATAAAGAAGCCGAAGGGCAAGAAGAGGACACCTTCCACGACACCACCACATCCATACAACATGATTCAGGGGCGCAGTCTTCTTCATCTGAGCAACAAGAACAGCAGAAACAGACGGAAACAGAACCCATTTCTACCGAAGAAGCTTCTCAGCAACAAACCGATCAGAAACAACAAGCCGGTAAACAAGAAGCTTTTGAAAGGCTGCTTAAGGCAGTGGAATCCGCAGTCGACATCGCTGAAACACAACAAAATAAGGTAATCGAAACTCTCTCTACCACTCCCACTCCACCACCGGAACCTCCACTAAACCCAATCCTTCTGATCCCACCCATCGCACTCGTCGAGCCCACAGCCTCTTCCGCCTCATCACCCAATTACTCTCCACCGACCTCCCACCAACTCCACACCACATCCTCTTCACAACCTCGACCCCCTCTTCTACTCCCCTCAATTCCAGTGTTCTCTGAACTTGCTTCAATGGGGCAACTGCTCATTGATCTCTCCCAGCAACTACCAGTCCAGATAAGAGAAGTCACGGACAATATTCGCAACGAATTGCAACATAAGGTGGATGTCCTGGAAGCGGATATTACACCATTACAGGACGAGGTTGACACAGTCAAGGCCGAAAACCACCAGCTCCAGGCACAAATTCTCCAGCTTCAAGCTCAGCTGGCAGAATAGCAAACACTTGTCAAACAAAGAGATACAGCACTGGAACAACTCGCCGCAAAGGACCAATTATTAAATGAAACACAGGCAAAAATCAGGCAATTGAAGTTAGATATGCAGGATAAGGAGGATGCGAGAATAGCACTAGGCAATTTGTTGGAAGAAACAAGAATCGAGCTGCAGGAAGCAATACAGAAGAGCCAAGAGCAGTAGAGGGAAACTAAGCAGGCAGAAGAACAACTACGTATGACAAAAGAATCTTTAGACAATGTCAATAATATACTTAAACACCAATTGAACAGGGAAGCTAAATATCAGAAGGACTTAGAAAATGCTCGAAGAGAAAGAGATGCTTACTACAAAACCATAGAGTTTTAGAACCAACAGATCGAAAGGATAGATAATCAACTGATCAAAAAGAAAGAAAGAGTAATTGACATGCAGAAACAATTGGGCGAGATGAAGGTTTCAAGGGATGCAGCCCTATCAAATGAATTTTATTTGCAGGAGGCCTTTTTGCAAACGCAGGCCGAAATTTTGCTTACCGAAGCAATCGCCTTAAGCTCGGTTAGGATAGATGCACAGTTAGTAGAGCCATCGATTTTAGTACAGATGTTAGAAACACTCAAAAAGAAAATTACCCGAACTTTTACGCTAGCCCGAAATATGTACTTAGAAGGCATAGTAGCCGAACAGTAAAGTTCTGACATGCGGGTTCGAAGTCCACCGTGCGTGCCAATGTTAGTTGGCCGCCGGATTGGCAAATGTAAAACGAAAACGTGTAATCACACGCGCGAAAAGCGGTTACGCTTCATTTGTAAAATTTCTATTTAAAGCAATGAAAAGATACGCGAAGAGAGGGGCGAGCGCGATTTTCAAAATCACTAGACTGTTCGTCTAGGTGTGTCCGATTTCACTGTGTTGTTGTTCTTTTGATATCTGAGTAGTTATTACTGTGTCCAATATCTGAGCAGGATCTTGCGTTCTGTATCCATCCGCGCTTGATGTGCGTGTTTGTAGTCACGTTAACTTGGTGATTCATCTGTGTGACCGACTTGCGTTGTTATTGTATACGATCGAAGTAACTGATTCGCTCTGTGGTTCGTTCTTTGCTACTGATGTGATTTGTTCGTTCACACTGTTCAGTGTCCAGTGCAGAGTACTTGGTGAAAGGCTACAGGCCTAGAATCGCTAGTAGTGTGTCGAGTTGTCATGTGTGAAATTTGGTGAATAAATCTGTGCAGCGGTATAGTGTAGTGAGATTGAAGCGTGTTTGGATTGTCGCAATACTGTGGATTAGGAGTATATACATATATTCGATAAAGTTGAAGTATTCTATTGTTCTGAGCAGTACCACAAGGTAGTGTGTAATAGTAGAATACCTGAGTGTGTGCGGTACCTGAGTAATTGAGCTAAGACGTGACATTACGTGTCTTTGACGTGGCTAAGATATGGGAACTAAGTACAGGGCCTCTATCTAACAGACCCCTACCACTCCCAAGTACCCACTGAGGCTGGTTTGAACGCCATTCTGATAGTTAGAACCAGGCGTTTAACATTTGAGCATTTTAACTCTACTAGTAACACTATGTTGAAAATAAAGAAAACCATTAGGAAATGTATAATGTTCATCAGATAAAGATGCACCATTGTTGAAGTCATGCCATGCACGTGAAAAATACAAATCAGATGCAAAATGGAAACCATGTCTTGAAAAGAATGAATTTGGATGGCAGAAATATCATTCAAAACAACAGAATGCGAAGGAAAACGGCTAAGAGCATCCGCTACAACATTAGCTTTACGAGGCTGATATTGTATCATGGGTTGGAAATTTTGAATGAATGATGCCCATTTAAGATGCCTATCTGAAATTAAGGGTTGATTTAATAAATGCTTAATTGCCTGTTGATCAGTTTTGATTAAGACCTCACAACCCATAAGATAGTGTTTCCAAATTCGCAAAGAATGCACAACTACTAACAATTCTTTATCATACGTACTATAATTCTCTTATGAGGGCTTAAGCTTTCTACTCTCAAATGCGATAGGATGGTCATTTTGCATTAAAACAGCACCTATTCCTGAACCACTAGCATCAGTAACGACATGAAAGGGTTGTGAAAAATCAGGTAACTGTAAAACAGGTGCATGTGAAAGTGTTTGTTTAAGTTTTTCAAAAGACTGTTGTTGGGTAAGTCCCCATGCAAATTGTATTTTCTTTTTCAACAAGAAGGTAAGAGGCAATGCTAAATAAGAAAAATTTTGAACAAACTTCCTATAGAAACTAGCCAACCCAAGAAAAGAACGAACATCATTGACTGATTGTGGTGTAGGCCATTCTACTATAACTCTAATCTTTTTCGGATCCACATGCATACCTTCACTTGAAATAATATGTCCTAAGTATTCTAGCTTACGTTGAAAGAAGTAACTCTTTTCAGGATTAGCATAAAGTGTGTTCTCTTGTAACAAATGAAAAACTGTTTCAACATGTGTTTCATGTTCACTATCATTCTTATTGTAAACAAGTATATCATCAAAGAATACAAGAACAAAAGCTTGGTAATCAAGAAAAATATTGTTCATCATTCGTGCAAATGTCACAGGGGCATTAGTAAGTCCAAAGGGCATTACCATAAATTCATAATGGCCAGTTTGAGTTCTAAATGCAGTCTTTAAAAATATCACTTTGTGTCATACGAATCTGATGGTAACCTGATTTAAGATCAATTTTACTAAAGACATGAGATCCTCGTAACTTATCTAAGAGATCATCTATTCGAGGAATAGGGTATCTATTCTTGATGGTAATCTGCTTAAGGGCTCTATAATCAATGCACATTTGATAAGTTTTATGCTTCTTCTCTACTAAGAGAACTGGTGCTCCAAATGGGGAAGAACTAGGCCTTATAAGTCCTTTTTGTAGTAGGTCTTTTACTTGGTTTTCTATTTCCTTTTGATGTAGTGGGCCGTGTCTATAAGGTGCTTTAGGAGGAGGTGAACTACGAGGGACTTAATCTATGCTATGGTCAAAGGATCCTCGAGATGGTGGTAGTTCAGAAGGATACTCAGACATAAAACAATCCTTATAAGTACTCATGAAAGGTTTATATGCATCAAGAAGTGTATGAATATAATCATTGATGACATTGACAAAAACAATGCATGAGTTGAACCCTTTCCTAAATGTACACTTTACTTGAGTGTGACTAATCAACAGAAACGGCTCGAAATCATGTCGTGCAGACAAAGTAATGATTTGACCTTTGAATTCAAAGTTAAAGGTATGCGTATGGTAGTCAATACGTGGGTTATAATGGTGACGAAAAGGCATACCTAGTATAACATCGTAAGATTGTAATGGTGGAATCGTGAATCAATATATGGGCCTATGCTAATCAACATCTTGCACTTCTCGTGTTACATTATAACGACTACCTTGAAATGCAGCTTTCACTTTATATAAGGAAGGAAATGTTTGAAATTTAAGTTCTTGCACTAATAAATGTGAAATGAAGTCCTCTGAACGACCATCGTCATGTAGAATTTTAACTATTTTGTTATTTATTGTACCCTGCATGCAAAGTAGAGAGTGAAGAGAGATATCGTTACCGAAGGTACTTAAGTCCTTCTCCAATGATTCCTCTGTCCAAACAGGAGGAATTTCTTCATTTTGGACCTCCATGTTTTGCAATTGAGCTGTAGCCAATTTCATGTGAAGAGGTCGCAATCAACACCTTATTTTTGTATGTCCAGGTTTACCACAATTCCAACAAGTGAATCGTGGTCACTTCTGTTGGGCATCCACCACTGAAGTTTGAAGGGTAGGTGGTTTGGTTGGTTGGAGAGATGAAGCAACAACTGGAGTTGAGTAACTAGATTGTGGAGGACGAGGAGAACTAGGGTAAGATGGGGCATTAAAAGTATGCTTCATAGGAAATGTAGGTTTAACATAAAGTGGTCGTAGGTTGTGAAGCTTAGCTTGGATTCCCACCTCCAAACCAACTCTCGTCGTAAGGTTGTTTGCCTCAGTTTGTATCTTTTGGAGGACTTCATCACGTTGTCGGATCTCATTTTGAGCTCCTTGAAGCTCATGCCGCAAGAGCTCTAGTTGTTGTTCGAGTGTTGCCTCAGGTAGAGGTGAATTACTGTAATCCTCCATGGTGCTCTTGGACCCTTAAGCTAGTGCTTTCCTCTCGGGATGTACCCTCAGGAAATGTACCCTAGCAGAAAAGTACCCTATCCGGATGTACCCTGATGTAGGGCCTGACATGATGTACCCTGTCTGGATGTACCCTGGTGTACCCTGAGAAGTGTACCCTCAGAAGTGTACCTTGAGAAGTGTACCCTGAAAAGATGTACCCTGAGACGCGCCGCGTCGCGTCGCACCATGCCACCTTCAAAAGTAAAAACTGAAAGTTATGTTAAATTTAAGGAGAGAGAACTTGAGTAACAACTCCAAGAAAGAGTGTAGTGGTAAAAATACTTCCCTTGAAAGTAGGAGGTTGTGGGTTCAAATCCTCCTGCCTTAGGGAATCTAAACCACTCTATTGCCACTCAAAATTAAAATTGCCTCGCACGTAGCCAACGACTGCCAACGGTCGCCAAGGGAGCCTTGGGTGCCAATGTTGCCAATGTATTGCCTAAGTTATTGCCTAAGTTCTTGCCTAAGTTCTTTGCCTTAGTTGACACCTTGGAGTAAGCCGAAGGAGTAAACGTAGGTGTAAACGGAGTAAGCCGAAGGAGTAAACGTAGGTTCTGTTTCTGGAACTGGAACAGAAACAGAAACAGAATCCGAAGACGAAGACGAAGACGAAGACGGAATCGGGATTGCGAACAGAGAACAGAACCCTCTGTATTGACACGTGCAGAGCTCTAATACCACTGTTGTTAGGATCTTGCTCACGCGCATACAGAGGTTATGCAAACAGAAAACACACAGAGAATAGACGCAACAAGAGACGAGACCGAACGCAAGATTGGGTGCAATCTCCCCCATGCACTCTGTTTCGACAATCCACAGAGTGCATGTATTTATAAGACTTTTTGATTACGTCGAAAAGAGTGGTTACATGAGAGCGGCTTCGAAAAGCAAGCGTGAAACTAAAAGTTGGTAACTTTTACAGAAAGCCATTGCTTTGAATAACAACTGCGGTCTACAACGACCCTTATTCTAACCATTACTTTTCTAACAATAGAACCTTCTACACAGGTTTATTTACAAGCTAAATAATAATTATTCGGATTATTGATATCCGCCCTTTCACGCTTTGCACGCTCCTCAAGAACCTTCAGCTGCTATATCAGAAACATCAGACACAGATTAATACATTAATAATATAACACTTTAACAATGCATTGTTCAATAATATACAACATATATGGCCCACACATGAGTGCCATGTGTGTGAAGCCATCCAGAAGCTTCAATATATAGAGTAGAAAGAAAAATGATTAATGGGAATTAGAAAATGGCTAGGAGGCACACCAAAAAAGGAATGGTCGTCGTGCACATTTCATTGGGAGTTTAACCGACTTTGGGCTTCGTGATCCTCAAGTTTCGTCTTCTTCAAAATTTGTGTTGAGCATGGTGCATGGCGCTTTGATTTCACTTGAAAAGACCTCTATGATTATTGAATACCTCAATATAGACTGACGGACAGACATAACAGACAATACACCATCAGTGTTGATTTTTGACGGTCGTATTGCCCGTTTTGAGCATTTTTTACTGTAAAATACAGCCAAAGAAAATATTGAACCTTCAAAAAATATATTAGAAATACAAAATACAGGTATCATATGTAACTACCCTTCAAAACTGAAGGGCAGGGTAGACCGTCAAAATACAACACTGTACACCATTACATTTTTAATCGCGAGAGCACACAAACAAGATGCTCCACAACAAATGTCAATCGAGCAAAGATAACGTGTCAGCCATGAATCACAACAAGTCCATATTACAAGGCAGTGCGATGATAGTGTTTTGATATTATATCTAAAGTAAAGTTTTTATACAGCTTCATAAATTAAAATATAAAACTTTATTTCATATATTATTTCCAAATATTCTTCATAATTGAAGGGCATGCTATACCATCAAAATACAAGTCACTAGACATAAATAAATTATAACCGAGAACTCTCACTGCATATATGTGTGTGTGTGACAGAGAGAAGGTCTCTGTCTCGGTCATGATAAGGATGTATAGGCCCATTTCACATAAGGCGCAACAGCAGGAGAAAAATGAAATTCAACCAATCAAAAACTTACAGCTGTATATAACTATTCACAGAATGCCGGCGGCACACATTCATATTGATCCAGTTCACAGAACCCAAAGCCAATATTTGTTCATGCCTTCCCATAGATGTAATACAAAAATAATATGAAATAAAAATGATAAGCTACGTGTCCAAGTGCTGTTCATTTAACGTAGAGGATATACAAAATCAAGCGCAGTCAATGAAAGAGAAAAAAAACTGTTCTGTTTTGTACGTGAAGAGACTAACGGAGGCACATCTTTTTTCTCAATGTACAGACGGAACAGTGGCAAATTATGTGCGCGTTCCGCAGCTCATATGTGAAATGGGCGACATAGAAAGAGTACGAAAACTGATTTGGTTTTCTTATAATAAAAGAGAAGTCTATTTATGCAACTTCAGGGGGTTTGACGCAGGACGGGGTAGTGAATGAGCCTCGAGAGAGTTCGAGGAGTGGAGGATCGATAAGGTGCTACTGGAGGCGAGCGTATGTACAGAGATGAGAAGTGCAGACGATCGAGACCTTGACGGCTTCGATGTGTCACTCATGACAATTGCGCCAAGGCGTTCCCATGGGTCTAGCGTTGTCCATCGCACCATCAATGACTCACCTGGCGCAATGGTGAATGCGAGTCCTTCCCACACGTCTCAATGCTTTTTGCGTAACGCCAGTGTCCAGCAAGTGCTGTTCAGCACGACGGTCTGCGTGTTCGCATCCACTGTGGATGAAATCAATCTTTCAATGCTGTTCCAAAGATAGTTATGCTTTTCCGTAGACTTCGATGAATCCATGAGAGAGAGACATTTCCTTTCTGCGAAGGCCGAAGCAAAGAGCTATGCATGCTGGGGCGACGCCTAAATCTTGCAGTATTGCAAAGATTCTGAAAGCAGGAAACCAGCCTTAGGAGTGGGCGAGTGGAAGAGTTAATGCGTTGCATGCTCTAGGGTTCGCCCGAGTGGCCTCCCCGCCGGGGGGTTCTCTTCTGTTGTTTGTCTGTCTGGCCCGGTACCTGGCGTGTCGCTGTGGGGGGGCTCCCCTCTCCTTCCCTCCCCTCGCAGGGGACACCATGTCACTCCATGACGTTGTTTTCCAAGGTTCGTCTGCTCGCTCCTTCGCTGACGCTACTCGATCACCAGTACGTGCGGTGCAACTTCATTCACAGGTCGACATCGCTTGTGACACTAATACAGGTATGATTCTCTCCCCTCGCCCCCACTCGGCCATGGAAAAAGGTAAGGGACCTGTGGACGAATCTCCTCACTTCCTTAACATAGATAACAAGGTTTCTATGGATGAGGAGGAGTTCATCATTGACAGGAACTCCCTCTCTAACTGGCATTCTCAGCTTACGGAGAAAGTGGTTATTGGTCTCTGCCACGGGCCGAGACCTACCCAGGAAATCCTTCGGAACTGGATGAAATTGAATTGGGAGCCTAGGGGTCTTTTTGTCAAACAAGTTCAATATCTGCCCAATAACTACTATCTGTTTTTTTTTTATGACTCTACCAGTGCTTTCAAGGTTATCTCTGAAGGTCAATGGCTTATCAAGAATATCCCTATTTCCTTCTTTAGATGGCATGTTGGGTTCAATCCAAAAGGACCCAAGCCTACTAAACTCCCCATTTGGGTTGATTTTCCTGATCTTCCTGTTGATTTCTATCCCTGGATTAATAAACTAGGAGCTATGCTTGGTAAAGTTCTTGGTCAGAAATCCAGGTCTGGGGGGATTAATCCCAAATGGGACCCTCAGTTGATGATAGAAATAGATATGTCAAAACCGATTAAACAGAGTATTCGAATCAAGGATTCTGACGGCTTTTTTCTCCATGAACAACAAGTTCTATATAGGAATCTTCCTAATGCTTGTTTTAAGTGTTTTAAACAGGGTCACCTCATCAAGGACTGTCCTTTGCTTAACAATTCCCCCTCGGGCTCTAATGATGTTCCTGTGGCACCTGTGTCAGATGTTCGGGGTGTTCCTACCAATAAGTCCAGTGCAAATGGGCAAACCGCTTCAAACACCAAGAAGCCCAACCCTAAAGTTCCAAGGAAAAAGTCAGGGAAATTATCTAATCCTTTCAGTGTTCTTCTTGAGGCTAATAATCCTTCGTACTTGGATGTAGATGAATCAAACAAGGAAAATCTTCCAGATGAACCGAACAAGGAAAATCTTTCAGGTAATCACCCCTCAGAAGGTAATAATCTGGAAGCAAAAGGTAAACAAGTTCTTGAAGACCCTAGCAATGCTAATGAATGGAAGGTGGTAGGGAGAAAAAAGTCTCATAATAACAGGTATTCAGACCTTGATGAGGATGTGTTAATGGATGAGATAAATAAAGCTGACGATGTAATCATGTCTCAAATGTCTAACGATGTCCCGGTGGACTTTGAACTCCCTGCTGATCTAAGTAAAGTTAACGACATTATTGTTAAAATCCAAGGTAAAGCTAAGAGGAAGGATGGGATTAGAACTTCTAACTCTAATCTCCAACCTAGTAAAACGTCTAAATGTTAAGTTCCTTTGGCTTTTTCTTTCTTTCTGTTATTTTATGGATTCTCTGAACATTGTTTCTTTCAACAGCAAAGGATTGACTGATCCTGTTAGAGCTAAAGTCATTTGCAATTGGAAAAAAAATCTTTCTAAGCCCCCTGATGTGGTCTGTCTTCAGGAGCTTAAGATTGGTGGTAATAAGTTAGTCCACCAGCTGAAAATCATTGATAGTCACTTCAACTGGTTTTTCACTGAGCATAATCAAGGTAAAGGGGGTGCTGCCATAGGAGTTAACCCGAAAATTTGTCATCTCATTAAAAGAGTTTATAATAGCCCCTCTTTGCAATGGGTCGCTGTTTCTTTTGATCTCCCTATGGATGTGTGTATTGTCAGTCTTTATGCCTCTAATTGCAGGAGTACGAGAAGCGCTTGCTGGGAAGAATTAAAAAATATTCAAGGTAATATTTGCATTATTGGTTACTTTAATATGGTTACCAACATTAAAGACAGGCTGAACAAGAAGGGTGATAGCATTTCTGGCTCTGAAAAGTCTTCTTGGTACTCTCTTTGCCACTTTCACGATCTGGTTGATCACTCTGAGCACACTGGCATCACTTGGCATAATAAGCAGTCTAATGATAATGCTCTTGGTGCCAGACTTGGCAGATGTTATGTTAATTCTTCGTATAGTAAAAACTTTTGGGAAATAAGTGCTAATACTGATCATTCTATGTTGTTGTCTGATCATGTTCCCCTTTGTCTGTGTTTTAAGAAGAATCACATGCCCTTTAGAGCAGGATGGCCCCACCTTGATTCCAGATTACTTAAGATTCCGTCGATCATCAACCAACTTAAGTTGGCCATTTCGTGGCACTTTTCCCAGAACATCCCTGCCTACAAAAGTTGGGAAAATGCTGTGAAGGAGATTCAGAAAATTTTTAACTTTTATAAAGTTAAAGTGACCAAGGCTAGAACTCTCACGAAAGAGAAAATCCTTGAAGCTCTCAAAGTGTATGATTCTAATAACCCCTGTAAGGAATTCATTGAATTACAACACAAGCTCAGATGTGAGGAATACCTGGATGCTAGCTGGTCCCTTTCCAACTCCAGAAAGTTCTGGGAGAGAAACATTGACAGACCTAACACTCATATGTATGAGATGCTCAAACAAAAGAAAAGTAAGGATTTCATTCCTCTTATTGCTAAAAGTAATGGGGACATTGCTGTGAACACGGAAGAGTGCTTACATGAAACTTCTTGTTTCTTTAAGAATGTCTTCTCTAGTCCTCCCAAGAGGGGGAAGATATCCAGAGAGCCAGGGCCCATATAGCTTCTGTCAGGGTGAAAACTCTCCCTCATGGTCTGGCTGCTCTTATGGACTTGCCCCTCTCTGCTGGTGAGGTTAAAGAAGCCATTGATAAAATGAAATCTTGTAAGTCTCCTGGTATTGATGGTATTCCTAATGAACTTTTCAAAGAGCTTAAAGACTTCATTACTCCCTACCTTCTGGAGATTTGAAAAGAGGCCACTAGGAAAGGATCCTTGTCTTCTGCCATGAATATGGGTGTTATTAGACTCATCCACAAAAGGGGCCCTAAGGAAGATCTCAATAACTGGAGACCTATTACTTGTCTCAATTCTGTCTATAAAATTTTTGCCTCTGCCCTTGCTAGAAGGCTTAGCCCTATCATGAACTCTATCATTCTCCCCATGCAGAAAGGTTTTATTAAGGGTAGATACATTCTGGATGCCATTATTTTTATGTGGGAAGGTTTTGACTTTGCTAACGAAGCTGAGCTTGACTACTATTTTTTCAAAGTTGACTTTGACAAGGCTTATGATACAATAGAATGGGACTTTATCCTCCAATCTCTTCAAGATATTGGCTTGGGTAAAAAGTTTATCAAGTATGTTAGTACTCTCTTTGGAAATGCTTGGTCCAGAGTTTCTTTTAATGGTCATCTTTCCCCCCCTTTTAAGATTGCTGGATCCATTAGGCAGGGCTGTCCCCTGGCCCCCCTTCTGTTTGCCATTTCTAGTGATGCCCTTGGCTGGCTTGTGAACAATGAAATGACTAATGGAAAAATCAAAGGCATACCCATCCCCAATTCCAATCATCACTTGGGCTTCAAATGTTTGCTGATGATACCAATATGTGTACTCTTGCTGATCCTCAGTTTGCTGAAAATTTCCTAGCCTGTTTAAAAACCTTTTGTCTTTCCAGTGGTTCTTATATCAATCATTCCAAAACTGGTTTCTGGTCTTCTAATCGTATCACCCCCAATTGTATTGTTGACACTGGTTGTAGCATTTTGCAGGATCGTGTGATTTTTAGGCTTTTGGGTATTCCTATGGGTTTTAATGTCTCTATGCAGCAAAGATGGGATTGGGTGCTTCAAAAATTCAAGGGAAAAATGCTCAGGTGGTATAATGCTTATGCCTCCCTCTCTCACAGATGTTTTGTCTTGAAGCACTTTCTCCTCCCTACCATTGTGTACTTCCTGGCTTGTTGGAGTCCTTCCAAAAAGCAATTAAATCAGGTGATTACTCTGGCTAGAAGATTCTTATGGGGAGGCAATGACCAAATTCACAAAGTTCCTAAAGTCGCTTGGAAGATTTGTTGTCTGCCTAAACATGAAGGTGGATTGGGTATAATCTGCCCTATGAAAATGGCTAAGAACCTGGCCTCTAAATGGGTTTACAGAGCCTTAAGTTCTAGGGACATTTGGGCTTGTCTGCTTAAAAGAAACATACAAAAGTTTCATGTCAAAAACTACAAGGCCTGGACTAATAATCATCTTTGGGATATTGTTATTTCCCCTACCCCTTTTGTTCCTGTAGGGAGTAGCCTTTCTTGCAAGTTTTGGTCCGTGTGGATGAAAGCTAAAATCTGTTTTTTTCCTAATTCTAAGTTTTCGACTAACCTTAATTTTTTCCTTCAGGAATCTCCTTGGTTGGGCTGGATTGCTTTGTGGAATAACAAAGAGCTTGAGATTAGAGAACACAAATGTTTTAAGCTTGGTGTCAAAAATTGGGCAGGGTTTTTTAACTCAGGTGAGTTGATATCTGATGATTATATTTTGTCACTGACCCAATTTTCTCCTTGGTGTTTACAGATCCTTCTGGAAAGAAAGAATCTCCTGAAGAAAAAGCTTGAGGAGTGCAGGATTGCCAACCTTCATTTCATTGAAGTTGCCAAAGATATGTGGACAAGCTTCAAGCTCAACAAAGGCTCTGTTCTGAGTATTACTAACAAGCTTAACAACAGATGGGGGTGTAATTGGTCTGCCAATCAATGGAGATACAGGTTCAAAGTCATGTGGGCTATCCCCTATAATATCAAGCATTCCTACTTGGAATGGTTGATTCTTCATAATGGCTTGTGGACTGGCAACAGGGCTAAGAGAGCAAATATAAATAATAGTAACTGTGCTCTGTGCAGCAGGGAAGAGGATTTAACCCATCTCTTTTGTAATTGCTGGCATGCTAAACAGTTCTGGAAAGTGCTGGACCCTATCCTGGCTATTAAAAAGCTTCCTCAACTTGGGTTTAAAGAGATCATTCTCGGATGTTGTAATAAACTAGATCTAGTGCTCTGGCATTTGTGGAGGGGTCACATCCTTTGGCACATATGGATTAGTAGGAACCAAGTCCTCTTCAAGAATGGCAAAAAGAACTATATGTTTTCCCTCAGAAAATCTTTGTATCTCTCTGGAATGCAGAGTCTGCTGTCTATCAATCAGGGCCCTTAGGATCAAAGTACTATTACTAAGTCCCTTCCTCCTTGCAAGTGGAGGGAATCACTTCTGGAATGTTATTCCAGTGACAGATTTATCATGGTCTTCAACTTGTAACTCTTGCCTGATGGGATCTCTGCTTCCCTGTGTACTTTGTACTTTTACTATTTAATTTACTCTTTTTTCCTGTTGTCTCAAAAAAAAAAAAAAAAGAGCTATGCATGCTTGAGAGAGAGAGAGTTCCAAAATCCCCCTTGAACGGAGGTGTCTGCCACGGGAAGCGGCTTGAACTTTGCGTTGAGTAACTTCGTAACTGCTAGAGAGAGAGAGAGACAACTCGCTTTCGTGAAGGAAGAAAGTAAAGAGCGATGCAGGAGAGAAGGGAGACTGCAAAGAGACAGCACCAGAGCAAACTTGAGAAGAGATGAACTAGTATAGCGTTCCAAGTTCCAACTGTCGTCATCAGGAAGACGCTTGACATTTCAGCTGCGAAACTTCTCTACTCCTGAGGTGTTAGGCTCCAGAACTAACATGAAAAACGCGAAGTTCATGGAATAAGTCACGCTTTGCAAGTTCTTTCAATATTATATTCACACAAGGCGATGGAACAGAGCCAAGAGATATAAAACAAATATGAATAGGCAGGAGAGCATTGGCTTCTGCTGAATTTTTTATTCTAAAAAATATAAAATTGTCTGGGTCTTCCGAGCACATGTAACTCACTCGCTTGACCTATGCTTGCCATTCCATGGTTCACTGTTTCAGGAAGCATAAGCGATTTAGATTACGGACCAATTCATAGCTCATTTCCAAAATAAACTATCAAGCTGACTTGCTAAAATGCAACCCTCTCTAAGAGCCACGAGATAAACATTATTCTCTATTTTGGGTCATAAGTTCTATCTTCACAATTTTGGGCCGTAGGTTCGATCCTCATGGAGATGAAGCCATATCAAATATCCATGTTCAGTGGAGGGGTGGGGAAAGCAGTCTCATTACTCACCACATACTTGACTAGAGATTTGAACTAAAGCATCCATGTTGGAATCAAGGAAGTAGGCTTAGTACATATGCTTCATAGTGCCTTGTCACCCCTTGGTCATGAGACACCCAATCTATATCTGGGACATGGGAGGATCTCAAGATCAAGATAGGAGGATCCCCCTTCATTTTGGTTGCCACCCTAGAGGCTCATTTGTGAAAAACAATAGTTGATAGAATGTCATTAGGTAAAGGCCACGTGTATATCATGCCAAAATGCTTGAACAACTACCCAATTTGAGGTACACACAACATTATAATTTCGGAGGCCCTTTGAAAGATTTGGAAGGAAAGATGTGCAATCGTTTGGCAAATCTCCTTAAAAATGGTAAAAGACACAAGACTACTTAGGTAAAAGAATGGGAAACCATGGGTGCAATCCTCCTTTCAGGCACCGAAGGATATTTGCATTTTAGAACAACTTAAAAGAAAATGCATCCTCATGAAGGGGGCAGAAATTGGTTAGCTTCCTTTCATGCATCTCTATTTAACTTTCTTGTATGCCTTTTATTTATGATTTAAAGTTGTTTCGTTGGAAAAAAAAAACTATAATTTTCTTAGTATGTTTGCTAAGTAGAGGTTGGTAAGGAATGTCAAGAGCCAAGTCTAGGAGAGAGAAGTTCTCGTGCCGCTTCATCACGATTCACATGAAAAGATATAAAGGTCTCCAAAGAAATTAAGGGATTCAACCAGCTTCCTCCTCCTCCCCCAAACTAGGGAGAGATTAGGTTCTCCACCAATGTAAGGGACAAGAGAATTGTTATATTCCTTTGCTTTATCATGATTCGCATTAAGAGCTATGAACGTTTGGAGTAAAAATTTGGGTTTGCATCCTCTCCAAGTTGGAGAGATTAGGTGCACCACCATGGTAAGAGAAAAAGAAAATCATCTTTTTGACAGAGAGTGTTGGGGTTCGCATTCAACACATCTCTACTTGTTTCTGAACAATCAAACTTTAGCACTGATCTACTTCACACAAAGAATAAGCTTCCAACAGATTTCAAATTTAGCACTGTTACACTACGACAAAATCTCTCTTCAACGAACATAACTCAAATAGACAAGGATTCATTCTTGCGCTGAATGTACATGAGTAAATTACTCCATTAGAGTTCTTCTACATTAGGTATTACATGATGGAAAAGTTCATTAAAACTTTGACTATAGAAAATACATTTCGAAATATATAAATATGCTTCTAAAAACAAGATTTTGTCATTTCTGTTTCACCATTATCTTGCACCATTAGAAGAATGGAGTCTCTTTCTCTTCTGGCGTTGTTCTATGTGAGGACGCTTCTTTCTTTTTTCTTTTTGGAAAGATTTGTTCTTGCCTCTTCTAGTTTCTTTTGCTCTCCCTCTTGGAGACGCTTCTTCCCCTTTCTAACACCCTCTTCTCGTGAACAAAATACAACTACTCTTTTTATTGCGACATCAACGCCTAACAAAAAATAACTCTCTCTTAAAATCCGAGCAAGAAAATACAAATTCAGCAAATTTCCGACTCAACAACATCCGATTGAGTAATATCTGAGTTAGCAGACTTTTAGAATTCAGATTAACTATTTATCCTCAAGATTCTTCTATCCTCAACACCTCGCACAACCCAGTGGGGGATTTTTCAAAAAATCAGACCCGAATTTATAATCCCTTGATCGTACAATATTATTTCCATTGACTGTTTAGGACTGTTAGCTTCCTCTGTTCCAACTTCTTGACTCTGCAGCACTTTCACATCCTCCTCAGTACCTTTTTGCGCTTCCTGCCGTTCCACTGAATCAACTAATTGTTTCTGCTCAACTATTGCATCCACTTTATGCTCCAAATCTCTTTGCAACAATTGCTCTTGCAGTTCTTTGATTGTTTGCACATGCTCATCAATCTGCTTCTAATATTCTTCAATCATATGTAGTAAATCCTTCTCATGCTTTGAAACAAAACAACTCTATACCTGCTCAATCTGATTTCTACACAAACTTTGCAAACGACCTTGAACCACATTCCATATGTCTTGAACATATCTCTACACATGCTGCTTCAGTACTCCAACATCCGACTCTGACATTAAAACTGCATCAAACTCCACATCCTCATTTTCTAATGTTTGTTTCTCTAGTGAGAATAATGCTTCCATCCGAGATCTAGTACTATGACTTCTGTCTGCAAATTCGCATTCAGTGTAGAAAATCCATTCATCTCGTTTTCAATTTTTTCTTGTATAGTGCTCTTCCACTCATCAAAGCCCTATAATGACTGCTTCACTTTTGACAACTCCATCACCTACTGCATTTTACTTTATTGATTGTATTCCTCCAACGCTCGTGTTTTCTTGTTTACCTCTTCCTGAAGTAGTTGCACCTGCTTCTGTAAGAATTGATAACTTTCTATATTAATAGACTCTTTATCTTGTTCATACTTTTTCGATTGTTCCTCCTACCAGTCTAGAAAGAAATTTCTTGCATTTTCTCCTTTATACTCAATACATCAAAACCTGTTCGCAATATTGATTGTTGCTTAACCTCTTCCCCTAGTTTATTCTCCATTGCCTACAACTACTCTTCTAACTTTCTCTTTTTAGATAGTTTAGATACCTTACCTATTACTTTTTGGTTGCTCTACACTATTCAGAACCTACAACAACCTATCATCATTTAGCACTTGTTTTTCATAATTAGTCTGAAGTGTTTGCATAACTGGTGCCAACTCTTGGGCTATATATCCCGCCTTCAGCAAATTTGTACACATCTCCAGGGATCCTTCCACTTCTTTCTCCATTACCTGCACTTGACCCCGAAGTCCTGATGCATCACTTGGAATTTTGGTTTCCTTAGGACTTGGCAGCTCCTGATTATCTGTCTGCTATACAAACTGAAATAGTGCTGCCATATACGCTGACATACAACTGTTCAACAATGTTTTGCACCTATCTACCATAAAAATTTCACCATGCATATGATCATATAGCCAGTGAGCCCAACTTACCCTACCATTTGATTCAGCATGAGCTAATGGCACAAAGTTTTCTCTTGACATGTAGTCATACTTAATAATAAAACATAATCTTTCTAAATAGCACTTTCGCTACTCTCGACATGCATATCCTGCATTTTTCATCATATAATATTGTCTTCCACCTTCTCTTGTGCCAAATTATTTTCTCAATGACACCTCTAAACATTTCGGAATAACCACATCCTTATATATTGGTAGTCTAAACACCTCCGCCACTAACTCAGGTGAAAACTTTACCTGTAATGTCAACTGTCCTTTTGTCTTCTTAAGAATCTCGAGCTGACTTTTGGCATAGTAATTGCATCACCATTGTGCCCACGGCAGCGCTGCAAACTATAGTAAACCTATCTTGTGGAGCCAAGCCGCATTAATAGGAGAATGTATATCAATCTCTACCTTGAAATCCATAAACGGATCCATGAGGGTCTACATAAACTTCGTCGCGGTGGATGGTGTTGAAATCTCCTCCACCTCATCATGAAGCAAGCTGTCACTCTCCTCTATTGTCGTAACCTCCTTAGGCGACACGGCTTCTCGTCTTTTACAATGCCCCCGCATCGCTGCTGTCTTCTGCAACGACACACTAGAACCTGCGACCAACATCACCTTTGGAGCCATGAAATAAAACGAAAAACGAAGGTATAAGCAGTGTGAACTTTCAAATCGCCACTCAGTTGAGAACTTCACGTACTTGATCACATGTCGACACATGCAACTAAATAATGTTTGGGCATAAGTTACCTTAAAAATCATTAGGTGCATCTTTACACACATTTCCATCCAATGAGTAAAAATTATTCTACACGTGTTTGCATTAAGGCTCATGCCCAAATCGAGAATAATTAACTGAGATCTCCTTCCCTTCATATTGCATTTTCCAATCCACCACCATACAAGCTCCCACAAAACCTTCTGACACCATACAACTTGCTGCTTAACACTTACACAAATAACTGATTTCACCTGAGAGTCGAACTGAACCTGAATTTTGCTCCCTCTTACCTTGTTCAGGTGAACTGTACTCTCCAATGGACAATAAAATTGGTATCCTCCATTATCTGCATGTCCACCCAGGACCACCGATCCATGATATTGTTGGCTGCTTGCCATCATCAGTGTCCATGCGCCTTAAGTTACATCTCTCGCTGCTTCTGAATATTCCTCTAATACTTCAGTCTGATTCACCAACACTCCCTTCTTCGTTGTATGCAGATGAATAACTGCTAACAAAAATGTGAGCCTCTAGTGATTATAACCTATCGCCCAATGGATTTGTAAGAACGCGCTTAATGCCATTTTCGACCAACAACAATCAAGGAAACATGTCACCAAGGATGAAAATGCAGATAAATAAGCCTTCTTGCTCCGGTGATCAGACATATTAGCAATATGATTTTCAGACTTAACCATTACTTGCACTACATTAGAAGATAATCAATCCAAATGTGGCGGCTTCCCTTGAAATTTCTTTAGCCAGAATCCATTGATCGGTTTTTCCATTCTTGTGTCAAATACATCTGCCAATAGAAAAGTTCCTTGCCCTAAATCTTGCACAATCTGATATGAACCTTGATATCTCAATGTGAGCTTTGCCGGATGTGGTCCTAGCTTAGAATTATACACCATTACCCAATCTCCTTCTTTAAATAAATTAAACTTCACATTCTGATTCACCCAAGCTTGTCTTCGTCTTTGAATTACCTCAGTAATGTATGCACTTAGCAAACGATCGTCTTGCAACTGCAGAAGATATTTGCTTATGTGTTTAACCGATAAATCAGGAGACATCTTTTCTGCTGTGATTCGCAAACTTGGAACCATAAATTCCATGGTTACCACTGCCTCCAATCCATATACCAGTCAGAATGGAGTCATACCTGTTGTCACTTTGAATGCTGTTCCGAATGACCACAAAGCGGAGTCAAGTAATAAATCCCAATTTTTTTGATTGTCATGCACAAGCTTCTTAAGAATACGCATTAATATTTTATTTGTACTTTCAGCCTGACCATTCACCTATGGATGATATGCTGTAAACTTTTTATGCATAATCAAATGAGTTCGTGTTAATTTTGAAATCACTTCATTAAGGAAATGAGAACCTTTGTCACTTTCCAACTCAATAGGACAATCAAATCTGGTCATAGTATTATGATAAAGAAATTTTGCCACACTTGTTGCCTTATTATCTTTCAATGCCACTGCTTCCATCCACTTTGTACAATAATCTGTAGCTACTAAAATATATCTGTTGCCACGTTGAGTAATTGGTTTAATAGGGCCCACAAAATCCATACCCCACTTTTGGAATGGATTCAATGGTAAAACCAGATGATAAGACATCTGATCTGAATTGCTTGGTTGGTCTATCTTCTAACAAATCACACATCTTTTTGCATACTCATGCACATCCTTTAACACAGTAAGCCACGATAAACCTGCTTGTAACACTTTCTTTCCTCTAATGTCCCCAAACAAATGACCTCCTGGTGGAGCTGAATGTGCCTCTTCTAACACTATTGGTTGCTCCAATTCTGGTACACACCTCCTAATAACCTGATCCATCCCTTTTTTATATAATGCATTGGCTATGATCAAATAAGGTCTACTTTTAAGTGCAAATTTCTTTCTATGATCAGGTGAAAAATGTTGTGGTAATGACCCATCTGTTAAAAATACCAATAACTAATCATACCAAGAATCTGGTTCAGCAACCTGTGCATTAAACAATTCTGCATTGGGGAATTCATCATTGACACCTGAAGGTGCCTCTCCTGATTCCAACCGACTGAAATAGTTAGCCATTGGGTGCTCTTTGCCTGGAGTATGAATAATAACAAAATCAAACTCTTGCAATAAAAGCATCCACCTGGCTAGTCTTCCTATCAACAAAGGCTTCTTAATCAAATATATCAAAGCCTGGTGATCCACATGAAAAACCACTTTATTTCCCAACAAGTAATGTCAAAACTTGTTGAGAGAATATACCATTGCTAAAGCTTCCCTTTCAGTCACTGGATAATTCCTTTCGGCTTAACACAATACCCTTCTAGCATAATACACTGGTATATACCATCCTTTCTCATTTTGCTGCATCAAAATTGCTCCAACAGTCACATCAGATGCATCAACAAATATGTGGAAAGGCAATGACCAATCTAGTGGTTGCGAAATTGGTGCCACATACACCATCTTCTTCAAGAGTTGAAACACTTTTGCTTGAGCATCCGCCCATACGAATGGAACATTCTTTTTTGTCAAATGTGTAAGTGGTAAAGAGATATTAGCCAAATATCGTAAGTATCTGGAGTGCCACTTAATCTGACCCACGAACCACATTATTTCCTTCACATTCGTAGGTGCCTTTGCCGTCCTAATCGCTTCAATCTTCTTAACATCTATGTCCATTCCTTATTCAAAAATGACATGTCCCAATAAAATACCACTTCTGTCTGCAATTACACTTTTAAACAGACTTAACACCATCCTAAACTGTCGACATCTGTCGAAACATAATTTCAGATGCTGCAAATGCTGAACCTTCTTAGCAAAGACCGAGAAATCATCCACAAACACCTGCATAAACTCTTGTAGGTAAGGTTCGAACACTTTATGTGCCACATAATTAAATGATGGTGTTCCATTCTTCAACCCAAAACTCATAATTGTGAACACGTAAGCACCAAATTTTGTAATAAATGTCGTTTTATGCTGATCCTCTTCAGCCACACTAATTTGATTGTACCCTAAAAACCCATCCAAGAAACTGTACATTTCGTGTCCTGCTATTGCATCCAATACGGCATCACAAAACAGCATAGGAAAAGGATCAGTAATTGTTGCCGCATTTAACTTTCTATAATCCACACAAATTCTGAGTTTCCCATTTTGGGGACTACAATAATAGGAGAAAGCCAAGTCACCTGATTAACAAATTTAATAAATCCAACAGCCAATAGTTTATCAATTACTTGTTTCACTTATTTAGCAAAATTTGGATTCATCCAATACCGCTGTTGCACAACCGGCACTACATGCCTCTTCAAATTAATCCGATGTTGATGCAAATCCAGATCTATGCCCTTTACCTGAGACTAATCCCACGCAAATACGTCTACATACTCTTTCAACAAACAAATAAGATCCTCCATAAACTGACCATCGACTGCTTTACTGATTCTCACCATCTTAGGTTCAATTTCGGTCCCTAAATTGACTTCTTGAAGCTCTTCCTCCTTTACCCTTGCCGAACCTGCATACTTCTGGTCATATATCCGTTCAACCAGACTTATTACTTCTTTTTCCTGTTGTTCTAACTTCTACTACACTGGAGTTGCCATACTTTTCTCAAACATCCTTTGTATTTGTACTCCCTCAACCTGTTCACCCAGAACTAGCCCATCTACTTTCTGCAACAATCGGATCATCCTTACTCAATACTCCTGTGACATCAACCTCCAATACCGGTACTATCGTTGGATTTGCTTGCAAAAATTTTTCATCTTCATCATCTTCTAACTCATCCGCCAAATTAATAGTCTGAGCCATAAGTGGTTTATCCTGCACCGACATATTCCTTCTTCCTCGCATAGGGATTATCACCTGATTTTTCCCTTTATGATCATTACCACATTCAGACCCCAATCTTGCTTGACTTTAGCAACCCTGAACCAAGGTCTTCCTAACAACATTTCATATGCATAAGCTGACTCAGACATCCTAATGACCACAAAATTTACCATAAATGACATTCTAGAAATAATGATCTACCCCTGCGCCCCCATCAAGCAACACTTCATCAAATCGTCTTTGCCCATACTGTACCTGAATTACTAGCACAAAAAAATCTATATCTGCTCGACCAATATTATTGGCTGATGTTGAGGGTACCAACCTAAATGCTGGCACTAAACGTTGACGAATCAACTTCTTCAATAATTTCTCCCAAACCACTGGTACCAAGGATAATAATTGGTCTAAAGAAAACTGTAATGGTGAGTTAATGATTATCTCAAACCAATCTTTATCAGCATCTTGCTTGATTGGATTCTTGTTTTTCGTTGTTATTGACGATACCATGCCTGCATCCTGCTCTTCCTTGGTCGGATCTATAAATTTCACCTGTTTATGCTGCTCTTGCTGAACTTGTTTTTGCACTTTGCCCCTAACCTGTCGTTGTGCTTGCCAATTAATAGGACCTTTGTTCTTGGACCTTGTGACCGCCAACACTTCCACTTCTTTTCCTTTCCCGCACTGCTTACAATCATAGCACCACTGAGAGTCATGCTTTGCATTTACCATTTCCGATGTACTAGGAGCTGTCTCCTTTTGATACTCCGATTGTGGTAACTCAATGACTAATATAGGATTGGCTTGAGCAGCCTACTATCCTTGTTGTAGGTGTTGTCCCTATTGATTAGGCTGATTATACCGAATTACTAGTATGCCCCTTTCTTCTCTATGTTTTACTCATAATGGACAATTGGGTCCTATCCAATGATCAGGCTCTAAACAATATCCACAAGGCATCACTCTTTGTGGTCGCCCCTGCTGATGACCTTGCTGGTTATGTCCTTGCTGATTCCCCTGATCTCCCCATAAAGGTCTTGCTTGCTGTTGCCTCTAAAAATTGCCTCTCCCTTGCACAGGCATAGCCTGATTGGCTGCCACATCAGCATTATTCCTATTCTCTTGCCGTGAACTTCACCCTCTATTCTTGGGATTGTACCAACATTGATTTGTTGTATGTCCATCTTTATCACAGATATCACAAAATCTCCTTTCTTTTGGAGCTACAATGGAATATCCATGTCTTTTTAACTTACTAATCCATGCTTCCTCTTTACTTTGTTTAGCCTTATGCTTGCGATGCTTGCTCCCTACTACTTCTTCATCTTGGGTATTAGAGTTAGAATCAGTTGAACCTTTTTTTGACTCCAATTTTGAATCAGAGTCATCCTCTGAACTAGAATCAGAATGTCTCTTTTTAGCCCGTCCAAATCTTCTTTCCACGCGTGCAGCTGCTAACACTAATACATCAAAGCCATTTGCAATATCCACACTTGCAACTGCATGTCTAATGGTACTTCGTAATCCTTTTAGAAAATAACCTGCCAACATCTCGTCAGTAGGTCTTTCATTACCTTGCAATCGTTCCATTAAGGTTCTGAATTTATGAGCATAATCTTCCACTAACATGATTTTTTGCCTAATAGCTCTCAATTTCCGTAACACATCGGAAGGAGTCTTCTCTTTTTTAAATCGTTGCAAAAATGCTATTTTTAATGCATCATATGTAGTAAAATGAGGAATACTATATTGACTGAACCAGCTCATTGCTCGTCCTTCCAACGTGGCAGCAAATTGCTAAAGTTTAATGTCATCACCATATATAGCTGGGTATCCATTAGTTGTCCATTTTATCTCAAATTGAGCCACATGGCAATCAGCATCTTCTTTAGAGCCTCCTCTGAAATGAGCTGCTTTGACTTTGGGATTGGGAGGTGGTTGCACCATTGGCTATGGTTGAGGTGTACGCCTAGTTCTTTGACCGGTTGCCCCTGCAAGTGGGTCGAACTGAAGTCGTCTTCTTACTCCTATAGTTGCTTCTGTTAGGAATAGAGGTCCAAGTATACCACCCACTAACCTTACCTCTGCTGCACCTGTTTCTCCTTGTTCCTCTTCTATTTCTAGATTAGCTTCCTCCTCGACTTTGTACCAATCGTAATTATGAGGATGACTCCACATTAGCTGCCTTTGCCTGCGCTCTTGTAAAATACACTTTACCAAATCGTTTCCTTCTTTCCTTCATGCATTTCTTGCTTCATTAGCAACATAGTAGGATCGTCAAATGTGTTGGGGTTTGCATTCAACACATCTCTACTTGTTTCTGAACAGTGAAACTTTGGCACTGATCTACTTCACACAAAGAATACGCTTCCAACAGATTTTAGATTTAGCACTGTTACACTGCGACAAAATCTCTCTTCAACGAACATAACTCAAATAGACAAGGATTCATTCTTGCGCTGAATGTACATGAGTAAATTACTCCATTAGAGTTCTTCTACATCAGGTATTACATGATGGAAAAGTTCATTAAAACTTTTGACTATAGAAAATACATTTCGAAATAGGTAAATATGCCTCTGAAATCAAGATTTTGTCATTTTTGTTTCACCATTATCTTGCACCATTAGAAGAATGGAGTCTCTTTCTCTTCTGGCGCTGCTCTCTTTGAGGATGCTTCTTTCTTTTTGCTTCTTGGAAAGATTTCTTCTTGCCTCTTCTGGTTTCTTTCGCTCTCCCTCTTGGAGACGCTTCTTCCTCTTCCTAACCCCCTCTTCTCGTGAACGAAATACAACTACTCTCTTTATTGCGACATCAACGCCTAACAAAAAATAACTATCTGTTAAAATCCGAGCAAGAAAATACAAATTCAGTAAATTTCTGACTCAGCAACATCCGGTTGAGTAATATCTGAGTTAGCAAACTTTCAGAATTCAGATTAACTATTTATCCTCAAGATTCTTCTATCCTTAACAGAGAGAGGGGCCTTTTTATGAAGCTCCACGAGTCAGGCGTGTAATTACGATCACTGAAAGAAGCAATTGTTAATCACGAAACAGGAACGGTTGCCAGAGTTGAGCATAATTTGTTTTCAATTATATTTCTAATGTGACAAGAAGTGATGTAGGAAAGCTAAGACCATCGAGCGGAAGTTTCGTAGCCCAAATTTCAAGCGTGTTCATGATGACAACAGTTGAAACTTGACGGGCTATATCAAGTCCATCTCTTCTCAAGTCTGCTTTGACGGGCTCTCATTGCCTTCTCCCTTCTCTGCGGCATCGCTCTTCGCCTTCTTCTCCCGTTTGAGACCTCCGCTCACGGGGGATTTTGGAAAGCTCTCTCTCTCAGTCAAGCAAACTCTTTGCTTCCTCCTTGGCAGAAGCAAGTATCTCTCTCTCTTTGTCCCTCTTTCTCTCATGGATTCATCAAAGTCTACGGAAAAGCATAGCTATGTTTGGAACAGTATTAAAAGATTGATTTCATCCACACTGCAAGCGAATACACAGACCGTCGTGCTGAACAGCAAAGATAGTATTAAAAGATTGATTTCAGCCACACTGGAAGCGAATACACAGACCGTCGTGCTGAACAGCACTTGCTTGACAATGGCATTACGCAAAAAGCATCGAGACGTCTGGGAAGGACTCACCTTCACCATTGCGCCAGGCGAGTCATTGCTGGTGCGATGGACAACATTAGACCCATGGGAACGCCTTGGCGCGATGGTCATGAGTGACACAACGAAGTCGTCAAGGGCTCAATCTTGCGCACTTCTCATCTCGGTACATACCCTCGCCTCCAGTAGCATCGTGTCGATCCTCCACTCCTCGAACTCTCTCGAGGCTCATTCAGTACCCCGTCCCGAGTCAAACCCCTGAAATGTTAAGTTGCTTATTTTCATTTTAAGTTTCCTTCTCTTTCGATATATCCGTATTATATCTATATCGTGAAAGATATACATACATACATATATGCACTCAGAGATCTGGATTGTAATTTATTTATGTCTAGTGACCTGTATTTTGATGGTATAGCATGCCTTTCAATTTTGGAGGCTATGTTGAAATAATATATTCTTACTTTAATTTATGAAGGGCTATAAGAATGATGCCCTTAGTTTATGGTCTAAAATGTCCAAAACAGGCACTATGGCTATCAAAAAACTATAATCGCCATGTTTTTTATGCTCTCTTTAGATGTACAACCCCTCTTGTTGTGATTCGTGGCTGGCGGGAAGAACAATAAGTAATGGTCTATTGTGTATTAGGGCCGTCCTTCAGTCTATACTGATGCCTTCAATAATCATAGTTTTTGTAAAGTGAAATCAAAGAATTCTAAACATTAATGTGCCTATCTCGAGTAGAGCGTACCTATGATATACAAGGGCATTAGAAGCCTTCTCAGCTGTGTTTATTCATCCCCCATCAACAAATACCTCTACAAATACCTCGTCTAATATATATATATATATATATATATATATATATATATATACACACACACACACACAGAGAAAGCTAATATCACACAAAGATTTCCGTCGATCTTTGGAGAACCTAAATTAGACTTTGAAATATTCCAACCATATATGTAAACATTCAATTTTCTTAGTGGATTATATAGAACGAAATGCGCGAAGACAAAGTATGCAACTATCTCTGCATAGATGATTCTTCCACAAAATGCTCACAAAATTTGAAAGGCGGCGAGTTGCACCTTTGCGCAAAGTAGATGGAATAATAAAAGAATATAGTGAATGTGAAATTCTTTGAAACGGATACAAGAGTAAGGGCTAGCCACCTATTCATGTGGAAGTCAATTAACTCCTCCATATATTGGTAACCTCGCAGGCTATGCTTGTTCTTTCCTATGCAAGAAAATAACTATGGAAGTTGCTTCATTTAGGGGGTGATCGTTTGCTATGTGCTTATTCTGAAGGACTACGAAAGCATGCAAGTGTGTAGCTGTTAAGAGGATGCACACATGCCTTCACTTGCACTCTCTGTTTGCTAACTACCTCTACTACCAAATCTAGCATATAGCTACCGATCACATAACATTGGTGCACTTTTTGGTCTTCAACAAACTTGATTGGTTTGGAACATAAATTGATGGTGAAGCTTGTGAATTCTAGGCTCCCCTTTGGATCCTTCAATTTCGGTTTAAAAGATTATTTTGGCTCCATCAAAGGCATTCGGTTTTGGATGCTTTCCTACTCACATTGATGGAGCTATTGTTTTGGTCACGTTTGCAATTATAGATCTAATCTAGCAGGATCTTTATCGCATCTCGGTAATTGTTTGGGCTTCGTTTAATCAAGACAAAGTGCGAAAGATTTTTCTCAAGGTAAGTTGCGGTTCGAATCAAGATCCAAGTAGTTTGAAATTTAAATCCTATTGTGACCCTAATCATCCAAATGTGCATTATACACTAGAAATAGCAAGGCATATTCACATAATATTTTGGATTTCAGATTATAAAAAATAGGTTTTCTTGGTACTCAAAACTAGAATGTTTTACTCCTAGATGCCAACTCTCGAGAAAATATAATTGATCTTCTCACCAATTTATAGATGTTTTTGCGTTGACTATAGATATTTTTGCGTTGGCTCCTCCATGTTATTAGGGTGATACCAAGACTTGAAAGGTTGTTATAAAAATACTAAAAGAAAAAAGCAAAATATGTCACACTCTAGTTTTTTTCTTTATAAAAGAGGAAGATTGGTCGAGGCCTAGTCATTGTTGATTTTAAAGAGGTTAATAAATAAACCAATAGATTAATAAAGGTTGACTTTATGGCATCTATTAAAAAAAATGAATGACTATCTTCAAATTTCATTGTCCATAACAATAGTAAGAATATATGGATAATTCTAGATTACTTAAAACTTGAATCTTTAGGAGCGCTGAGCTATGTGCTAGATTGTGCATCCCAATTTGCATGCATGCTTTCAGTTCCTTGATATTTTGTCACTGACATATCCAATAAACATACATTTTTATATCCTAGGATGCACTTTGATTGTATACTCACTAGGAAGGTAGGCATGACATGTACATTAAGGTAATTTGGCATAAGACACATCAAGGTCTCTTCCATACCATAGTAAACTGTAGTACTAGCTGCATCCGCCTAGTACGGATGTGGCATATTTATTGCTTTCATCATTGCTCCTCCACATTTTTCCACATATCTCTTTTTCTTCTGCACCACATAATATTGTTGGGGTTATGTAAGCAACCATAAAAGTCATGCTTACTACTGCGAATCCTTTGTTTCCAAATCACTACGGTTACGATAACCAAACATCAAAGTGCACGTAGTCTCTCTTCTTTCCTTCCTTTTCCATTCAGCTTGTACTTGTCACTTGATAGCTGTCCTTGGTGAAAATGATATTCACGAAACCATATAAGAAGTCAAGATGGAATTTCTATTCCATTTCATTTAACCTAATACATTTGAAATAACTTCCAAATTTGTCTTTAAAATAGAGATTCAAAATCTAGAAAACATCATAAGCTTTTTATGATTTCCTTTGACCAATGAATATTTCAAATAACCTATTCCCTTTGGTTGAGTTCTCCCTTCTTGACCCCGTACGTATATCTACATTAGATGTAGGGGGTGTTCACTCACATAATTTCTCTTCTTGAAAGGTATTCTTATTGCATTATCTTGATTGCATGCTTCGCAGAACTCCATCACATGTATTACATGAATCATTATAATTTTTGCATCAAAAGAATCAGGCTTCAATACGAATGAGGAAGACCAAGAAGAGCTAGAAGACTACTCTTTTCCTCAATATGGAGGAATGAATATAATACCAAGAAAAGAGTTAGAGAAAGCATATCATCACATTCCAAGATTTAGAGTTATTAAAGTACCTCATGGAGAAAATATTGTGGGTATTAGAGCGTGTAATAAAGCAAATGAAATATTGAGATGATCTAGCATTTGATGGACGAGTGAACACACTTAATGGATTGATCGTATCCCTATATAGCAATGATAGTATTACTAGATGCATACAAGACTTGCATACATGTAAGAATTTTTGGGTGAATCCTATGAAGTTATGTCTACACAAAGGAAACGCCTCTTGATCTCAAGAAAGAGATGAATAACATTTTGGATGCACCTAGTACTAATATAAGTGAGTAAAATTTGAAAGTGAAGTGTCGGAAAGACTTGAATAATGTGTGTGTGACTCTCCTCCCATCTATATATACCCTCTTGTACTCTAAAAATAGTAATGTTCTAATATGTTCTAGTGTCAACATGTGGCCATCATGCAACACATCCCCATTAATACCAAGTACCTAAGGGTGTCCCCTCACCTTGGGACCTTGGCTAGTTGGCCCTTGCCCCTCACACACATGGACTAATCCCTTTGGGATCCAAATAGAAATGAGTCATTGAGATTGACTCATGTAGCCTTCAGCTTTGGTTTTCGGTGATTGCATCATCCATTTTGTACACACTAGTGGTTTTGCTAAGAGAGTCAAGGATTGCTCACTCTTGCGTATCCTTATCTACTTCACTCTAACTATAGATGTGTTCGAAATTGGCTTCTCATCATAAGATTTATTGTTTAATCTATCTAGTTCTTTAGGATTCCTTACTTGATGGGCATCAATCATCTTTCGAAAAGAGGGGATTTTGACATTTACTTTAGCTACTTCACATGTTGCTTCCTTCTGCATCATAGAGCTTTGGACAAGAACATCATCTTTATCTTCATGTGTGCTCTTGGAAGGTCCAGGAGTTGGTGTCTTGCCTAATTCCTTGAGTGGTTAATTCCTTGATTCAACTATGATTTTTTTTTTTCGTTCACCCAAACCTAAAGAAGTTCCACTTCTTAGGTTTAAGTTCATTGCATGCTCATAGATCCAATCTTGACCGAAGACAAGATGTTCCATAAGGTCCTCATCTTGATGCATTAGTACTTTTATTGTCAAGGGGACATCATGAATGGAGATGGGAAGTTGCACTTCGTGCAGGCAAGGGGTTTATAATTCTCCCAATCCTATGAGATAAGCTTCTATAGGCTCGATGTACAATTGCAAGCTTTGACAGTAGGAGAATCTAATTGCACTTGTGGCTGCACCTGAGTCAATCAAGGTTTTTAAAATCCTTCCATTCTTTCCTGGTTCTATCTCCAAGGCTACAAAGAATGTCTATCCATGATTTTTTGATCAGTTCCATTCTTCATTTCACACAGAGCCATGTGCTATATTGGTGCCTCATAAGTATCTTGCCTAGGTTGATCCCTACCTTGTCTTCTTAACTTCATGCATCAGATGCATTATAGAGCTTCTTCCTAAGCTTCTTCTCTAATCCTTTTTTCTTGTTCTTTAAGTTTTTTGGATGTGTTGAGTCAATTTAGCATTTCCTCCGTGAGGGTTCCTTGATATAATTTGACTTTGCATCCATTGATGGAAAGTAGTAGGATATCACCATCTAGATTGTCTAACTAGACAACTCCACTTGTTGATATTTTATTAATGACAATGGGTCCATAGCCACACTTCTCCAATTTCCTTGCATGTTGTTTTAGTGTATATATTAAGAATAAATCTTGTGCCCTTAATCCCTTATCCTTTACATGTGCTTCAAAGTAATTTTATTTTCTTTTCTTCGTTGCGTTAATCCCAGAGGTTATTATTAATCTAGCTTTTCCTAGTTGTTCTAAGTCAAATTTCTAGATGAGATCTCGTGACTAGTCCATTAATGCTCTTTCTCCACTTTTAAAGTAGGTATCAAAATATCTATTGGCAACATGACATTCTGGCCATATATCATGTGAAAGGTGTGGCTTGGAGTACCGTTTCTTAGGCAATTGTGTATGTCCAAACAACATGATGTAACTATTTGTCCCAATCAAAAGATTTATTATTCACTAACTTTGTTAGCATAGTGCATAAGATTTGCTTGTCTGTTTGCTTATGGGTAGTAGAAGGACAATTGCTTGTGAATGATCATGAATCCTTGCAGCAAATATTCAATGAACTCATTCAAGAGATGGGTACCATGGCCAATGAGCGATTCTAATGACAAACCATATCTTGCAGAAAAATTCTCCAAGAGAAACTTGGCAGTAGTTTGCACATCATTCTTCTTGGTGGCTTTCACTTATACCCATTTGGTGAGATCTTCTATGGCAAAAATAATGTATTCGATATGTGAACTCTGAGCTGGGAGAGTAATAGGAGCAACAAAGTCTATTCCCCACTTGGAGAATGCACGTCCTCCCATCATGGGTCTTAGTGACGTCTTGTTCTTACACATCAGATGTTGAGTTTGCTCACAAATGTCACATCTCTTCACATAGATATGTGCATCTATGTGAAGGGTTGGCCACTAAAGACTATGTATTTATGAGATACCCTATGAGTTAAAACTATAAGTTTTAATGTGTATTCTACCCTAAAATGTTTATGTGAAAGTGTAAATATTTATGCGACCGTATATATTTATATGTACTCTAAGTCTATTTGTTTGTAACTACCTTGGCATGCGAATGCATGTACCTAAGCATGTGTATGTGAATGTTTTCATGTAAGTATGTCCATAAGTATGTGTGTGCATGGATGGTCATTTATGTTTATGTGTGTGCATTTAAGCTTATGTTTATGTGTGTAAGGGTATATATTGTGTGTGTGTGTGTTTATGTGTGTAAGGGTATATATTGTGTGTGTGTGTGTGTGAGTTTTTCCATATGAGACCATGTGTATATAAATTAAATAATAATTAAAATAAAAAGTAATTATAATATTTAAATTAAATGAGAAAACAAAAAATAAAATAGAAGAAAATAAAAAAGTGAAAATATGCGTGTAAGTTATCTAAGTGTGTGTGAGTGTCTACGGGTGCATGAGGAGTCTCAGTGATCGTGTGCAGAGAATTTGTGAGTGTGCATGTGAGTGTATATAGGAAAGCATGTGGGTTTGTGAGTGAAGTGAAGATGTTTCATGTGTGTGTGTGCATGTCTATATGTATTTATATGTGTGTTTTGTATATGTTTGTTTCTTTAATCTTCTTCTTGCAGGTACGGTCCACGCACGAGAGAGAGAGAAAGAAAGAGAGAGATTTTATTTTTAGCAGCAACACCAAGAGGAAATGACAGTCTACTAAACATGCCATACAGCGAGATACCCATTTCACTCCAATCGAGATTATTACCGCTAGTAGGACCTATAAAAACAGAGAGAGAGATAGAGAGAGAGAGTAGGGTTGTCTTTTATTGGATGCATTCACATTTCCATTCGGATTATTCTGCAGCCTAATGGTAGGTGACTTAGCACTGTATTGAATTTTCTTTGAGCTAGCATATTTGTCTCCTTTTCTATTTTCGGAAGCAAGATCTGCAAGCTCTACTTTTAACTTGTTGACCCGACTATATGCGACCTTACATTCTAAATGGGTACAAATTTATGTCTACATTCGCAAGATTTAATGTCAAATGGCTCAAGTAGATCTGTTTTGAATGCGCATCTTAATTCATGACGAGAAGCACACCAAAGTCATGCTTGCATTCACATCTTTGCATGTCTAGACATGTACTAGACAGTATATGTGTGTATGAAATGCATGCCTGATGAGAGTATATATGTATTTATGTGTGGACATGATACTATGTTTGCACACGTGGGTACTTCACTGATCGTTTATACCTATGAGTATGTGAACATAAATATCTGTGTGTCAGTATGTTAGTATGCATGCACAGCTAAGTGTGTGATAGCGTGTAAGCATTTGTTCGATTGCATATGTGAACCTTTACATGTAAGTGGGTGCACATTAATGTCTGTGCGTTCGACATTGGTGTTATAGATAACCAATTTGTAAGATGATAATTACCCTTGACCTGAACCGGAGAGAGAAGGACTTATCTGCTAATATTAAGTGCACTCAAGCAAAGCCTGAGGATTATGAGCGATTCAAATATCATGCAAAGCAAAGCGATTTAGTTTTGTTGATCGAGATGCATGAATGCCATAGAGTTCGGTGTCCCTGTGTTATCATCTGTATGTGTTTTCTACACGAATAAACCTGTAGATGATGATTTCCAAAAGATGCTTGAGGAATCGCCTAGTCATTGATCCCAAAACTGTGAGAAAGTTTAAGCGCTGGAGGATTCTCACAATGATCATATGCGGACATGCAGTAAAATTATGCTAAAGTGTGAACGAGCAGTTTCATCATATAAAAAATGGATATTCTCCTAGCGCAGCTCATTGCAGGTCAAGCATTCATCACATTATTCAAAGAAATAAGCACTAGGAGGGATTTCGTGAGGCGTGTTTTAGTTTAATGGGAATGCACGTGGGTTTGTGAGTGAAGTGAAGTGTCATGTGCGTGTGTGCATGTCTGTATGTATTTGTATGTGTGTTTTATATGTCTTTGTTTTTCTAATCTTCTTTTTGCAGGCACGGTCCATGCACGAGAGAGAGAGAGAGAGAGAGAGAGAGAGAGAGAGAGAGAGAGAGAGGAAATCCATGCATGCTGGGTGCTGTAGGTAAGTCGATGGAGAGAGAAACTGATGTCGATGTCGGGCATGATGCTCTGTGTGTAGCAGAGAGAGAAGGTCGATGTCCGATCTATGCTACGACAGAGATCCATGGAGAGAGAGAGAGAGAGAGAGAGAGAGAGAGAGAGAGAGAGAGAGAGAGAGAGAGAGAGAGAGAGAGAGAGAGAGAGAGAGAGAGAGAGAGAGAGAGAGAGAGAGTTTTACAGGTACATGCAGATCAATTATGAGAGAGAGAGAGAAGGGGGAGATTCTTCAGATAGCTAGCACACAACCATGGCAGTAGATCGCATGTTGAGAGAGAGAGAGAGAGAGAGAGAGAGAGAGAGAGAGAGAGAGAGAGAAGGGTTCTCTATTATTGGATGTATTCACATTTCTATTGGGATTATTCTGCAGCCTCATGGTACGTGACTTAGCACTGTATTGAATTTTGTTTGAACTAGCATAGTTGTTTCTTATTGTACTTTCGGAAGCAAGATCTGCAAGCTCTACTTACAACTTGTTGGCACGACTATGTGCAACCTTATACTCTAAATGAATACAAATTTATGCCTACATTCGTGAGATTTAATGTGGAATGGCTTAAGCAGATATATTTTGAATGTGTATCTTAACTCATGACTAGAATCACACCTAATTCATGCTTCCATTCATATCTTTGCATGTCTACACATGTACTAGACAATATGTGTGTGTACGCAATGTGTTCTTGATGAGAGTATATATGTATTTATGTGTGGACATGATACTATGTTTGTACATGTGGGTACTTCACAAATAGAGTATACCTATGAGTATGTGAACATAAATGTGTGTCTCGGCAGGTTAGTATGCGTGCACAATTGAGTGTGTCATAGCATGTATGCATTTGTTTGATTGCACATGTGCATGTTTACATGTAAGTGGGTGCACATTAATGTTTATGCGTTTGACATTGTTGTTACAGAATATAATCAAATTGTAAGATAACAATTGCACTTGACCTGAACCAAAGAGAGAAGGGCTTATCTGGTAGTATTATTTGGCAGTATTATTATTATCTGAACCAAAGAGAGAAGGGCTTATCTGGAGACCACATGCCTAATGTTTGTCCAATTATGGCTCAACCCCAAGGATATCCTTATAGCCAATATTGCACCATTGAGAGGAGACACTAACCACACTACATAGGATTGTCCTTACAATAAGGAGGTGGTTAGGCAAAATTATCCACAACTGTATCAACAACATAGAAGCTATCAAAATTAGTACCAACCTCAGTAATACTTTAGGCCACATCATCTTTCTAGGAGATGTAAGACTCGCCTTAGGACATATCATCTTTCTAGAATAACTTCGGGAGAGTCACCTCAAGGAGTATCAGATGAACTTCCAGATGCTTAATTATTCAATGTAGAATTAGGGGTTCACTAGGCCAAAAATATAGTCCCTATTCTAAAATTTTCATCCTAAGCATCCTATACTGAAAGTGAAAGATGAAGAAGTACGGAGGCCTCAAAAATATCATATACCCTTAGGGAACATGTATAAGCACACTGATCGAGGCATATTGGCTCGCTGTGTAGATGAAGATGAGCATGTGAAGTGGTTGCAAATACCACATGTAGGTGTACTGTAGCAACATCATTCTAAACATGGAACCTTGCAGACTCTCCAAAGATTAGGTGTATATTGTCCAACAATGCAAGGAGATGTCCATAGGAGGTGCAAGGAATGCCCGTTTTGCATATTTTTATAGTGCCTAACCTAACCCTAATTAATCAATACCACTAATTAGACTTAGCATGAACTAAAGATCTACTCAGGGATTCTAGTATTCTTCCAACCTCACGCTCGAGAACTCGAGTTGCGTGAAAAATTATAAAAGTTTAGCTCAAAATTTTCACAATCAAAAACCATAATTTTCAGCCAAAAAAGGATTTCTATCACGATCAATAAGGATCTAAATCATGATGGATAGAGCTATTCATCTTGGCCTGTATGTTGTAATGGATAGATCCATCCGATATGTTTGTTGTCTATCACGCGATGAAAAAATATCAATTGTGATAGATAGGTATCTATTATGATGGATAGAAATGGTAGTGGACTCTATCAATCATGAATTCTTTCAATCAGGATGGACATATTTACTCATACAAGTCTATCAATCAAGCTCTGTTTTGATGGGTACATTGTCCATCATAATGGATAGACTGTCCCTTGCGATGGATAGGCTGTCCCTTGCAATGAACATACTGTTCATTGCAATGGACATCTTGTGTATCCTCTATTGTCCATCATATGTTCGATGTGCATAGGAGTATCAATTACATTTGACAAAAAAATGTACTTTTTCTAAAGAATTTTACGTATATGTGACGTGCATGATGCCTACACTATAGTGGTGCACTTAGTTCAACAAAAAGATCAATTTCTTTGTCTTTCATGATTAACATAGAGCTATACCTTGGGGCATGTTTAGAGAATTTATGTACCTATTGGAGCTACTGCAGCTATTGAGGGTGCTGGAACATGCATGGAATCTCAAGAAACATGCAAAATCAATGCACAAAAAATTGTGCTCTCTCTCTCTCTCTCTCTCTCGCTCTCACTAATGAAATGAAGAAAGGTGAGGTAGAGGTGGAAATATGGTCAAAAGCTAAAACTTCAACAAAGAAGGAAGTGGGGATGGGAGATTATGCCGACAATGATCATGATGTAAAAACTAAGGAAAGTGAAGAGATTACCTAATTACATATCATTCCAACATCGAAGCTCTATGCATTAGGATATCCACTTCATATTTGTCAATCAGAGGAGACATTAGGGTGGTATGACGACCATGAGCAAGTGAGAGTACAAGTGTGTGAGTGAGAAGAGCAAGACAAAGAGATGGAGCAATTGATTGTTTGAATAGCCAAACATATGTTTATGAAGTCCTTTTCTTACTTCAATTACCCAAAATTTCAACCTCAAAAATGAACTCTCTAGAACGTTTTATAGTTTTCCACTAGTTTTGGCTGTGTTGAGACGTAGTGTTGAGCCTAGTCAAAAAATAGGTTCCTATGCCTATTTGGAGGCTCAAACAAGCTGAGAAAAATACAAAGTTCAATACATAGGTACTTCTAGTACTCCTCAAGCTGGAGGAATCTTTGGCTTGGAAAAAATGGAGTTGGGATGATAAAAATTGGAAATGACAATGAGGTGTAGTGATCAAAATCACTATTGTACAATAAATCAGAATTTTGGAAATTTGATAGGCATAGTTGCGTGATCTTTTTAGACTACCTTGTTTACTCATTTGTGCTTGGAGTTTGCTTTGTCTTGATGCTCTTTGACTAGTCTCTGTCATGCCCCCTTGTCTGCTCACAACACCTAGGCATCCTTGGCCACTATAAACAGTGTCTCATGCTAGGGCATGTATTAAAGCCCTAGTTTGATGCCTACTTGAAGAAAAATTGACTTGAATTATGCAATAGATAGGTTGTGCATGTAAACAAATTGTTATCACATGAAGAGGTACTAGATAGACTAGCTCCATGTGTCATTTTTCTTGCTTCATTAAACTTGAATCATTGGATTGTGTGTATCAGCCTAGATTGTACAAAAGAAATAATGAGTATGTACATATGTACAAGATGTTTAATCTTTCTAATCATATGCAATTACTTCATGAGCATGACGTACATCTTTCTTATAATAATCTAAAAAGCAATGCTTTCAGCTCTTGTGCATACTCCTTGATGGAGAGTGGAGCTTGGGTGGTATTACCATTGAAGGTTTGACTAAGAGACTTGGAGAAGGAACACAACATCCTTCCTGGTGGCACTACCTGCTTTGCATCCACTTCCTTATGTGCTTAGGTTCATTTTCCCTTGGTTGCTTATTTTTCACCTTGTGTATTTTTTGTTGTGTAAGTTGAGACATGGGCATGCCCCTATGGGGATTTGGGTAGAATGGTTTCTTGCAAAGCTCCACCCCCTTCTTCCCTCTCCTTGTTTTCTATCATTCACGGTAGACATTTTTGAGCCTTGAAGTAAAGCTCTAGGATCCCATACTTGATCATATTGATTTTGTGGGCCACTAATAGTCTTCAATATCCAAATATGTCCAACTACACTATGTAGCTCTTTTCATGGGACTTTCTTTGATGAGGTGGAATTCTATGTGATTCTTGTTTGTTCTTGCAAATGCAAGGATAATCCTTAGATCGTGTTACTACTTTTTTGGGAACCGAGATGTGTAATTGTGATTGTTTTGTAGCCACAAGAAACTTAGGTGTCCAATATTGTCTACCCACTTGAGATAAGTATCTTCCTAGGTCCTTTGATCTCTTCTATATGGTTGTGCGTTTGGATTTAACTTTATTAACAAAGTGGAACCTTGGGTACTTTTACTTGGTCAGAATTTTTGGAGTTTCATGGGGTATCAAGCCATTAAGTGAGGAATAAGTAAAAATTGATAGCATGATATTTTTCCCTTCTCACTTATCATCTTATCATTGGCTAGGTTTAGACCTACTTTCAAAAAACTTCACTAGCAAATTGAGTACCTTGATCACTAATTATCTCAATAGAGAGGCCAAATCACATGAAAATTTTCTCAAATAAAAATTTTGTAGTTGTTTGAGCATCAATCGTGGTTGTAGCTTGTGCCTGTACACATTCAACGAGATAATCAATCACAACTATGATGGATCCAACATGATATCCTTTGACATGTGTGCTAATAGCACCCTTTATCCCCCATTTCGCAAATGCATGTCTTGCTATCATTAGTCATACGGCCATTTCATCTCCCTTAAGTGGATAATCCGATTTTTTAATAAAGCAACTCTGACCTCATTGACAAAGTGAGTACCTTGATCACTCATCATCTCAAAAAGGATGCCAAATCATCTAAAACAATCAGCTCAAATAAAAATTTTGTAGTTGTTTGAGCATCAACCTTAGTTGTAGCTTGTGCCTCTACATACTTAGTAAGATAATCCATCAATACTATGATGTATGCAACATGATATCCTTTGATAGGTGGGCTAATATGACCCCTAAACTTGATCTCCCATTTTGTAGATGCACATCTTGCTATCATTCTTCCTAAGGCCATTTGACCTTCGTTAAATGGATATTCTCTTCTTTGTCAAGTATCATTACTACTCACATATGTTTGAGCATACATGCTTATGGTGGGCCACCACAGACCTTAAAAGGTTACGATTTGATCTTTTCAATTTGGTAAAAAATGTCTACATGTAACAACTAAGTCTATGGCTTCCAAAAGTTGAAATTAATCATCTTCATGTACATAGAATTGTAGGAAGTTATCCTTGCATTGATTGCAAAACATGTTGGTTATAAAAGCCTTATCACCACTCTCATTTCCATATGTTGAGGATAAGCACCAAATTTCAAATGGTCTACTATGTTCTTGATTCATGATGGGAACACAAAAACATAGTACGAAGTAGCATGCTTAATGGTTGCAATTACTTGGTAAAGCAACCACATGCACTACAACATATGAGGGTCATGGTGATGCTACCTATACCGACGATCACTCCCAGCGTCGATATAAACATTGGAAAAAGTCCACTTAAACATATCGAAGGTCAAGTGACTCTCGGTATGACCGTTTAAAACGGATCATCGGATGTCTCATGACCGTCGATATAAGCGTCAGTATGTGTCGGTATAAGCATTGGTATGAGCATCGGTAATTTCCAATAAATTACCGATGCCCATACCAGCACCCATACTGATGGGTATACCGAGGCCGTGTTTTAAACATACCGGGAATCCGAGAGAAAAACTCAACATTTCGCGTGTGTTTTACACTGAGTGCTACTTGCTTCTGTCGAACTTGTGTGTGTGAACCCAATTGTGACCTGCATTGTCTTGTGCTCACACACACACACGCAAATCTCTCTCTACACACACACAATCTCTCTCTCTTTAGATCTCACATCTTGGTAAGTGGTGCGCCTATTCTTAGCCTTTGTCTTTCTCTATGCTTAAAGTTTTACAATATTTGTTCTCTTTGATTTTGTAGAAGTTTTTTGGCATCGATTCTTTGGAATACGACGATAGAGGACATACATTACGTCTTGATAACAACGATCCAAAAGAGGGACATATCTGTAAGTGATTGTTTTATTCTCTATTGATAGAGAGAGAAAAAGAGAGAGAGAAAGAGAGAGATGAGAGCGAGAGAGATAGAGAGAGAAAGAGAGAGAGAGAGAGAAAGAGAGAGAAAGAGAGAGAGATATGAGAGAGAGAAAGAGAGAGAGAGAGAGAGATAAAGAGAGATGAAAGAGAGGAAGATAGAGCATACATACATACACACACATCTACACATGCATACATACACACACACACATGTACACACATGCATACATACACACTTATACACACATGCATGCATGCATATACACACATATACACACATGCATGCATACACACACATACACATATACACAGAGGCATACATACACACACATGCATACACACATACACACACACATATACACATATGCATACACACACATACAAACAGACATGCATACACACATACATACACACACACATATACACATGCATATACACACATACATACACACATATACACACATGCATGCATGCATATCCTTGTATTGATTGCAAAATATGTTGGTTATAAAAGCCTTATCACGACTCTCATTTCCATATGTTGATAAGTGCCAAATTTCAAATGGTCTACTATGTTCTTGATTCATGATGGGAGCACAAAAAACATAGTATGAAGAAGCATGCTTCATGGTTGCAATTACTTGGTAAAGCAATCACATGCACTACAACGTACCAAAGGTCAAGTGACCCTCGATATGAACATTTAAAATGGATCATCGGAATGTCTCACGACCGTTGATATAAGCGTCAGTATATGTGTCGGTATAAGCATCGGTATGAGCACTGGTAATTTCCAATAAATTACCGACACCCATACTGGCACCCATACTAACGGGTATATTGAGGCCATGTTTTAAACATATTGGGAATCCGACAGCAAAACTCAACATTTACTAAAATGGAGGGTTCCTATTTTGTTAGGGCTTCCTTATTCCATTTTGGATATATTGCTTAATTCTAGAGCTCACCTTTCCTATAACCCTATGTTATGGAATAGAAATATCTTCTTGAGAAAAGTGAAACCTTGGATTGGATGGGCTTTGGTTTTGTGGGACTAATATAGGGTTTAGGGACTGGTTCTTTTGGCCTTTGTTGAGCTTTGACCATCTCTTAATATTCATTCATATCATTTTTTAAATATTCTTCCTTTTGTTAAAGTTATGTTTTCCTTTCCCCAAGTTGTTTTTCTTTTTTCTTGAGATTGACCTTTCTTTTGATGGGCTTTATTTTTTGTTTGGAAATTCTCTTCGAGCATTCGTGTTGAATGTTAACAATGTTAGTAACTTATTCTTGTAGTTGTTGAGAAACTTTTATCATTTTTTGTTTTTCATGGAAATTTTTTCCTTTTTTAGATGCCCTCTAGGGTAGCATTTATTGTGATGCTCAATTGAAGGTCCTACTCTTAATCTATCATGATATGCTCTCAATAATACTTCAAACTCACTAGTTAGGGGAGGATCTAGGATTGATCATGGCTATGGCCATGGATTTGGGTTTGCATATGCATGTGATAGTGTGGGAGCATCAGACCTACATTACTTGATCCTAAGTTCTTTCTTGCTCCCTACTAGGCTGATCATCTTTCTTTTCAGATCATTTTCGTTCTTCATAAGATCACCTTGTTAGGACTTGAGAGATTCCTCGAGCTCAACCAACTTTTCTTACATTTAATACCTTTTTTCTGTTGGTGATCAGCAATATCATGATATTAGATCTGTATCCGCAATATCAACAATATCGTGATACGAGATCAGTATCCTTGTTGTCAACAATATTACGATATTGGATTACTATTACCAAAATCAACAATAGTGTGATACTGTATCAATATCAATGATACTTTCCAAGTATGGGTGATACTTGGGAGTTTGATATAATGATATCCGACTCAACAAGGTTTTGGACATTCAAGTTTCAACTTTCATATGAATGTTTCCCTTGCTTTCTCATCTATCTCCCTATGCGCATAGATACTCAAAATGATCAAGTGTAAAGTGCAAAACAATAGCACGACACTTGAGATTCACTCATATATCTACACCAAAAATCCTTTTGGGAAAACTAAGTCCATGGATGCATAGAGCCCACCTCAAAAAAAAAATCTCCATTCTCAACTCCTAATATGCCCCATACACTCCACACTAAGTAGGAAGTTTTGGTGAAGATGAAGAAGAAGAAGAAGTGTAGGTTAAATTGAAAGCTTGGATAAAATGTAGAAAACCTAACCCTTACAACTATCATTTCTCTATTTCTGGTTGGTTATCTACCTAATTACATATCTAATGATGATAAACTGAAGGGTATGCACTCAAGTCACGAGCACAAAAAATCCAAAAGCATGTACCTCATGCAAAATATACCATCACACATGTTCGATAAAACCATCCCCAAAACTAGTGCCAAAAGTGTAAAAAGCATGTCATTGTAGCCCACACACAAGCACAATAAAGAAATGTCGAATTCCACAGAGCGACCAATCGATGGTATGAAGACCGTACACAACAAGATGGTAGTACATGCACTTACAACAACAAAAAGACAAGCACACACATAGGCACATACATGCATGCACCAACACACACACTATTTATATATTTTGGTAGTGATGTGTGAACACACTTATGAGCGTTGGTGCACTTTTTTTCATCTTTAGGAGGTTTCTTTGCCCAATTTGTATATGGGCCTATAACCTTAACGGGTCACTCATCTTTTGTACATTTAATTTGTCAATTAAATACGTTTCTATATTTTGTTGTGCTCAAAGATTCTTCTTCCTCCTTCTGCTAATTGTGTGCTTCTCTAAACCTTAAACTACAACAATTGGTATCAGAGGAGGTT
Organism: Ceratopteris richardii; assembly: GCA_020310875.1. Classification (NCBI taxonomy): domain Eukaryota; kingdom Viridiplantae; phylum Streptophyta; class Polypodiopsida; order Polypodiales; family Pteridaceae; genus Ceratopteris; species Ceratopteris richardii. The sequence continues at coordinate 195,584,895 of CM035416.1, read as the reverse complement.
TCCACTTTATCAAGGGCATTGGCAACACCCCTGCAGTCACAATCTCAAAATCACACAAATTTTTTTGAGCATAGTCAAGGTGATTAGGAGTTCGAAATAGCTTCATTATGTGTGTCAAAGTTTAGATCTAAGCTTGTTTTGGCCTTCAAACATGTTATAACACAAAGGGGGTAGGCAATTGGTTCCTTTACCAAACATATAAACAAGTTTTAGCACATAAGTATAAGCCCTTCAAAGTTTGTTGCAAATTTAGTAGACCTCAACAGGGTACTATTCAAATTTTTGAGATACAATACTTTTTTGCACCAAGGTATTTAGTCACTTGCCATGGATGGAAACAATGATGTATTCCATATGTTTTCTATTGAGGATAAGTTGGATGGTACTAATAATCCCTTGAGGGCATATATGATGTCTCATGTATTGGTAGCAAAAGGGTTGTGGAATATTGTGCAAGGCATTGAAAAATGTCCTAGTAGACCTGCAAATATAGTTATTCATGGTGATTGAGATTGTGTTGAGGATCATGTTCTTCAATCTGTTGGTCATGTTGTAGTTTCTACTACACCTACTGTAGAGCAACTTTGGTGGGATAACAAAGATGCTCAAGCACATGCATTTATAGGTTTTTCTATCAAACATGCATTATCCCTCACATTCATTATTGCAAGATAGCAAAGGATACTTGAGATATGCGTAAAACTTTATATCCATGTAAGATCCTAAACACACATCATGATTCATTCCACAATTCCCATGGGTTTCAACAATAAGAAATCAAGCTAATTCTTGAGCCTCCATCAATGATAACTCCAAAGAATCCATTTTTAAGGACGTGGACTATCAACTTGGGACTTGGGTAATCTATAATTGGTAGCATTGCCAAGCATTAGTGGATTTCAAGTGGGGAAAAACATGGGCTCTTGCCACTATAGTGCTGCATGTGCTTAATCAGGAGGTTATCGATGCATATCATATCACTCCTAAATTTGATTTCTACATGTAAGAAATCAAATATGCTCATATGATGGCAAGCGTTTCTAAGGACTTCCTCAACACTTACAATTGCCTTGTTAGAGAGGAATGGTCTAGTTTATACCTTGGACTTTAGCTCTATCTCAAATCTTAGGAAGTCTTCATCATTTAGATTCTTCCCTTTGGTTGAAAAGTTTTCCTCCATTTTTTTGTTGAGCTTGGATTTGTGTATGCAATAACTTTTTTTTTTTACATGTTAACTTCTCTTTAGGTGTAACTTGATGTACAAAAGGAGGTAGAGTTCTATTCATGATGTATACAAAAGTATGCATATTTTCATCCAATTACAATGAGATATACTTTTCTCAAGCATCAAAGCTCTTCTTGTTCTTGCAATATGTCTATTTTTGCGTTCAGCAATGCCAATGTGTTGTGGTGTGTACTTGCACAAAAATTGGCTTGGAATTCCATGAAAATTTAGAAAATTATTGAACTCATTTGATATGTATTCACCTCCTCCTTGAGATCTTAATTTATGATTACACTTCCTTGTCTACTTTTCCACTATAGTGTTGAAAGTTTGAAAGTGAGTAAACAACTCATTCTTCTTGTTCATGAAGTATACTCATACATTTTGTGTATGCTCATCAACAAAAGTGATATAAAGCCTATAATCGCCCATAGATGTGGTCTTTGCACAATCCCAAACACCTATATGCACTATCTCTAGCACATTCTCACTAGAATGCTTGTTATGTGTAAATGAAGCCCTTGTTTGTTTACCAAATTCACATGCTTCACATACCTTTTGCATCTCTACAACCTTGAAATATGGTAGTCCATTGACAAGGTCCTTTGAGTGTATCAACTTCAGCCTCTATAAGTTTGCATTTCAGATTCGCTAATGCAATATCTCTATGTTAGCAATAACATCATTTGCAAACATAGCTGCATTATTTCATGTATTTTCATATTCAAGGTAAACATGGTACCCACTTTGTTCCCTTTGAAAATCAACCCTTTTTTGTGTGTAATATTTTATATAAAAAATTAGAATTGAAGTGGACTTATTATCTCTTTTAAACAACTCATCCATTAAAAAATATGATCTTTGCTATATTCGGAACATGCGATACAATTAGCATGGTGTTTTACCTTCCCCTCCTCCCTCGACAATGCTATGTTTCCTATATGCTCAATAGGATGTGATGTATCATCACCTATTTCAACAAAACCAAGAACTAGAGATTTGCACAAACCACTAAAACATTTTGCATGATTGTTCATGTGATTTGAAGCACCTAAATCAGCATACCAGACATTGCCATTCGATTTTGAAACATCATCAGACATTGTATTCCTCATGTGATGTTGGACCATGAATAGTTCCTCTAAATGATCTGCACTTGTGGATGCATAGTTGTCTTATTCGATTTTTGTTGTTTTTTTCTTCAACCTAACAATCAAGTTCAAAGTGAATAATTTTCCAAATTTCTAGCATCCGTTACTATCATTACCTAAATCATTTCTTTGGAAATTTATGTGGCCTCTTTGGCTCCCCATGTCTAAAAACTATACTCTACCTCTTGCATTATTCTATTGTGGACCTTGATCCTGATTATTTTTTCCTCTTGCATAAAGAACATTGTGCAAAGAATATCTTTCAAAAGTCATTGATTGCTCTTTCTTGAAGCATTATGAAACATTTTTTCTTCTAAGCACAATCACACAACCATTGTTACTCCTTTCATTCTAGTAGTTAGTCCCACTCACATTTTAATAAGCTTTTACCAAAAAATCCTTTTTAAATGAGTGGAATTAAATTTTCTTCACTATTCCATTTAGATATATCATCGTTGTTCGAGTAGAAACTAGACATGGTCTTCGGTGCTAAATTAAAATGCAATGTTTCGTAGATTAGGGACTTATTAATTTATCTATAGAGTATTACATCTTAAAACTACTCACCATTTTGAACACCGAACTTCACATTTACCTATTAATTATTCAAGGAAAAATTTCAATAAGACATCATATGCCTAGATAGTACATAAAATATGTATGAGCTTTTCATAAGAAGTACATCATCATAGTTATAGATTTCCTTAGTTCTAAGGATATTTTTGGTTTTTTCAAGGTATAAAATCTATAAATCTATATCGTATCATCTTGTCAATGTCTTTAATGCTCTCTTGAATATTCTCTCTTATGATCAAGTAGTTTGCACAAATTAAAGTAACCCCAACTTGATAAAACTCTTTTCTCCTCTAGAGAGAAAAATCCAAATAGATTTTGAAATGCCTTTCGTGCTTTTGTGATCCCATCTAGCACATTCTTTATCCTATATAGATGGCAAGGACATAATTCCTTGAAACCTTGAACATTGATCAATATAGGTTTTTTCCCATAACTTAGAATCTTAAACAACATTCTTCACGTAGTCTTAGTAGAATTACTAACCCTCTCAATGTAGTTAGAATAGTTAAAGGGTTGATGATGTTTTCATTTTGAATTTTAGGAATTGAAGGTTGACCCATGGAAAATCACCAAAGTTTTATTTTTGAAATGATACCATGAGCATTTCATTTTACATTGTACACCCATTTTGTCAAGACTACATTTATGTCATTGCTTTTTTGCATAAGCTCCATGCGTTTTTTTATCCAAAGCCGTTCTACATACATTATGATTGCCTCTTGGCTTCTCAAAAACTGTTAGGCACTTCACAATATATAAGTTCACTCAAGTAGGGATGTACGATATTCATAGATTAATCTTAAAACTTCATAGAATTTCCTTCAAGAGAGCCTACCAAAAGGGTTTTATAAACCTTATTATTATTGCATTTGACTTTGTAGCTATAGGACTATCCATCTCTCCATGTTTTCACGAATGCTTTCTTCTAGCTCTATCTAGAGGTTGAGATTTGTTGGAACATCAAGCTGACATTATGCTTGAGATGGATTTGATCTACATGAAAAAATATATGTTTTGGATTATGCCAAAATATCCATTGAAGCGTTCTTTCACCTATGATCATTTATTGTATTTTTTTAAAAGACCTTTTATGGATCATTTGCCATTGTAAAACCCTAGAGCTTTACACATGTAGAAGGAGAAAAAGAGAGCAAAATTTTGTTGATATATTTAGGTAGTGATGTGTGTGAACACTCTAGGACCGCCGGGGCACTTTTTTCCCTCTTTAGGAGGATTTTTTCCCCCGACTTGTATATACGCCTATTGCCCTAATGGGCTACTTATCTTTGTACATTCTCTAGTAATATACATTCAGTCTTGTGTGTTGTGCTTCAAGATTCTTCTTCCTTGTGCTGTTCGCGTGCTTCCGTAGACGTCTAACTCCAACAATTGGTATCAGAGCAGGTCGTCGCTTCATCTAGGGCACCGTCGACACTCCTCCGTTTGCAGTCTTAGATTCGCACGAAATTTCGTGAGCATACTCAAGGTGTTTTCGAGATCAAAACAGCTTCGCTATGTGGTGCCGAAATCGCGATCTGAGCTTGTTTCGGCCTCCAAACGCACTATCACAGTGCTTGTGTAGGCTATTTCGTCCTTTTGTGCCAAAGGTATATACCAGTTTTTGTTCGCCAGTTTAAGCGTCTCGAAGTTTGCTACAGGTCTAGCAGAACTCGTCTGGGCAGTTCCGTTCAACTTTTTGAGATACAGTCAATTTTCTACATCAAGGTATTTTAGTCACCGGCCATGGTTGAAAGCAGTGATGTATTCCGTATGTTGGCTGTTGAGGATAAGTTGGATGATACGAACTAGCCATTATGGGCTTATATGATGCGACATGTATTGGTTGCAAAAGGACTGTGGAGCATTGTGCAGGGTGTTGAAAGACGTCCTGTTACACCTGCGACTACAGGTACTACAAATACAGGTGCTGGAGGTGCTAGAGCTGATGAAGATGGTGTCGAAGATGATATTGTGCAGATTCCTGTTCGTGCTGCTGTTTCTGTTGCACCTACTGCAGAGCAGATTTGTTGGGATGGCAGAGATGCCCAGGCACATGCATTGATAGCTTTGTCTCTCAAACGTGCCATTATTCCTCACATACGCTCTTGCAGAACAGCTAGGGATGCTTGGGATACACTTACCACATTGTACCAAGCTAGGAATGAGGCTCGTGTTGCTTATCTCCGAAAACAGTTGGAGAGTGAGCACATGAATGAAGGTGATTCTATGGACAATTTCCTAACGAAGATCAAAGATTTGAAGGAACAATTGATTTCTGCTGATCAGGTTATACGAGATAGCTCACTTGTGCAGATCGTTCTGAATGGTCTTCCTGACTCATATCAGAGTTTTGCTTCTACTCTTCGGTTGATGATGAAAGGCAATCCGAATGCCTTATCATTTGAGGAGTTAGTCTCTGTTCTGTTGCAGGAAGATCAGTCCAGGCAGAACAGGTCCATTATGTGAGTTGCAGATCAAGCTTTCTTGGCTAGTCAGAAGGGCAAAGGAAAATGGAGCTCTTCTACTAGTAAGCAAAAATCTGCAAATGCTGCACATTCAAAGAACCAAGACAAAGATGAGAAAAAATCAGAAAAGCAGAAATTGTTTGTAAGTACTGCAAAGGCAATGATCATATCATAAAGAACTGTCCAAAACTGGCTGCTAAAGAGGCAAAGAAGAAAGAGGCTGGAATGGTTGTTGCAGAGGCCTCTACACCAAAAACAGAGTCTGCAAATCTTGTGTAGGAAGAAGAATGGGCATTTACTACTGTCTGCAGTTTTGACCCATCTTCTCATGATCAGTGCATGTCTGCAGTAGACTGAGATGTTTGGTACTTTGACAGTGAGGCAACCAAACATATTACCTCGCAGCGTAGCTTCTTCTCTTCACTCGAGCCTGCCCCTACAGGGAATACTGTTACATGCGCCAACAACTCCTCTTATCCTGTTATGGGAGTTGGTAAGATCATTTTGACTACTGCTGATGGTAGTTCTTTCACTTTGTCAAATGCTTTATTTGTGCCAGGGATCAAAAAGAATCTGTTATCAGTTTCTGCATTAGCCAAGATTGGCTTGGTTGTGAAATTTGTTGATGACAGGTGTACAGTTCATGATCTCTCAAATGGCGATGTGATTATTGCTTTTGACATTTTATGTCGTCGGCTGTATAAGCTCATAGACTATGAAAGATCTATGAATGATTCGGCATGTGCAGTTCAAGATTCTCAGGCTATGTCAGATGCAAAGCTTTGCCATGCACGCTTTGGTCATCTGAATTTTGCTAGTTTGCTACGCCTGCAGAAATCTGAAATGGTGTCCTCTTTGCCCAAACTTGAGGCACCTAGAAAACATGTTTGTGAAGGCTGTATTTTGGGCAAAATGCAGCGTTCTTCCTTTCCAAAAGATGGTTCAGTTCGGGCTACGCAGAAATTGCAGCTTGTACATAGTGATGTCTGTGGTCGTATGTAGACACCCTCTTTTGGAAATTACCTTTACTTTGTGACTTTCATTGATGATTTTTCCAGGCATGCATGGGTATATCCACTCAAAGCAAAGTCCGAAGTGTTCATGTGCTTCAAACAGTTTTTGGTTTTGGCTGAAAATCTGTCAGCATGTAAAATGGGCACCCTCCGTTCTGATCGAGGGGGGAATATATATCTTCAGATTTTAATGCATTTCTGGCTGAACGTGGAATAAAACACCAGTGTATAGTGCCATATACACCTCAACAGAATGGAGTTGCTGAACGGAAGAACAGGTCTCTCATGGAGATGGCGAGGTGTATGGTCAAGAGTCAGGCTTTACCTCATAGTTTCTGGCTTGAGGCTGTCATGTGTGCAGCATATGTACTGAACAGGTGTCCCACTAAAGCACTGCAATCTATCACTCCATATGAGGCTTGGCATGACCGCAAGCCATCTGTTGCTCATCTGTGTGTTTTTGGTTGTTTGGCATATGCATTAGTGCGTGAACAACATCGCAGAAAATTGGATGATAAAGTAGTTAAATGTATTTTCATTGGATGCAGTTCTTAAAGTAAAGGCTATCGCCTGTATCATCCACAGACTAAACACATTCTGGTTAGCCGTGATGTTGTATTTGTGGAAGATGCTATTCAGCCATTGCTTTCATGTACTAAGGAGACATCTGTTAGCTCCAAAGACATGTATGATACTTTGATGCCTCTTTTTACAGGTGGATAGTCTAGTGCTGGTCCTAATGAGGCAACTTCTCAGCCTTTGTAGGTTTCATATGATGATGCAGATCATTCCATTTCTGATGCAGATTTACATGATGCACTTGCTGATGAGAGAGCTGATATTGAGCAGGCAAAAACTATGCCAAAATGGCTGGTGCAGACTTTGCGTGACAAGCACAGAATTCAGAAAATTGGATGGCTGCTATGCAATTTGAATATGATGCTATAATGAAGAATGGTACATGGTCTTTATGTGACTTGCCTCCTGGCAAGAAGGCCATTGGCACTAAGTGGGTATACAAGCTGAAGCGTAAACCTGATGGTACAGTGGACAGGTATAAGGCTAGGCTTGTTGCAAAGGGTTATGCGCAGGAAAGAGGCATTGATTTTGATGAGACCTTTGCACCTACATGTTGTATGACTACTGTTCGGAGCATTTGTGCACTTGCAGCCCATCATGGTTGGAATGTACATCAGTTGGACATTAAAACAACATTTCTGAATGGTGACTTGCACGAAGAAGTGTATGTTTTTCAGCCCCGTGGCTTTGTGCAGAAAGGGCATGAAAACCAGATGTGCAGGTTAAAGAAGGTGTTATATGGTTTAAAGCAAGCACCACGTGCTTGGTATGAGAAGATACATGCCTATCTGATTGCACATGATTTTGAGAACAGTCCAACTGAAAGCACCTTATATGTTAAGCGTGCTAATGATGTGCTTCTGATCATTGTTGTCTATGTAGACGACATGCTGCTCACTGGTCCTATTGAGAAGCATATTGCTGATTTTAAGGCTGATTTGCATGCCTCATTTGAGATGTCTGATTTGGGGCATTTGCATCACTATTTGGGCATTCAGTTTATGCAAGTTGATGGTGGAATGGCTTTGTGTCAAACGAAATATATTGACACACTATTGCAGCATTTTGGCCTTGAAGACTGTAAGCCTATTGCCACTCCTATGGAGACAGGTTTACGATTGAGTCTTCATGATTCTGGAGATGCAGTTGATGTTGTTCTCTATCAGCAGGCTGTTGGATGCTTGATTTACTTATGCATTACTCGGCCAGATATTCAGTTTGCTGTCTCACAGATGAGCAGGTTTATGCATTGCCCAGGAGTCACACATTGGAAGGCGGTTAAGCGCATCTTTCGCTACTTGAGTGGTACTCGGCTACTTGGGTTGTTTTATCCCAAGGGGGGATCACTACGGCCAGATTTGCATGCTTTTTCTGACTAAGATTGGGCCGGTTGCTATGACACTCGTGTGTCCACCAGTGGTTTTTGCTTCATGCTTGGTAGCTCATGTATATCTTCGTTGAGCAAGAAACAACTTACTGTGGCCACTTCCAGTTGTGAGGCTGAGTATAGGGCAGCTTTCACAGCGACTGTTGAGTGTGTGTGGCTCAGATGCCTTATGGCTGATTTGGGTGTTGGCTAGTCTTCTGCCACCACCATCTTCATTGACAGTCACAGCGCATTGGCAGTTTCGAGGAACCCTATGTTCCATGCTCGCACTAAGCACATTGAGGTGCATTATCACTATGTCAGGGAGAGGTTCTCTACTGGGGAGATCAGCTTGGCATATGTGCCCACGCAGGAGAACATTGCAGACCTTTTCACGAAGGCTCTGCCTAGGGAGAAGTTTGAAGCTTTCCGCAAAGCTTTGGACTTACTTCCTTTTGTGGAGTGATTTCCACATAGCTTGGCACTTCCTTATACATGAGTGCCAGCTCCTTGTTCACCGCATCACTCCCAGGGGGGATTTGTTGATATATTTAGGTAGTGATGTGTGTGAACACTCTAGGACCGCCGGGGCACTTTTTTCCCTCTTTAGGAGGTTTTTTTCCCCCAACTTGTATATACGCCTATTGCCCTAATGGGCTACTTATCTTTGTACATTCTCTAGTAATATACATTCAGTCTTGTGTGTTGTGCTCCAAGCTTCTTCTTCTTCCTTGTGTTGTTCGCATGCTTCCGCAGACGTCTAACTCCAACAAATTTCTATGAATTTGAGGTGGTTGAGTTGCTATCAATGAATGAATCAATCACCTGAAAGTAGATCAAACTAGATCTTCACTTTTCCTAGATTGTAGGCAAGTGAGTTGATTCTCTTCAACTATTGCATTCATCTGAATTCAAAATCCACTTGTAAAAGTCGTGGAGCACTTCAGGAGTCTACATAAATACTTTGAATCACTTGTACATCACATGGAAGCAATATACATACACTTATGACCATCATTATCTTGGTCCTTCATTTTTTTGCATCATTTTCTTCAACAAGAGTAAGCTCGTAGAGGATGTTGTTATCTTTAGAGAGCTTTAAGTTGAGGGAGTGAGCACTTTTTGGATATTAATTAGTGTCTAGATTATGTGTATAAGCTAGCAAAGCATGTGAGGACATAGTGATGGCTCTATTTCTAGGTACAAGGAAAGATTAGTTGCAAAAGGCTTTCCAAAAACATATGGAATTGATTATGAATATACATTTAGCCTAGTTGCAAGAATTTCAACTATACGAACAATTTTAAGTGTTGTTGCAAGTAAATGTTGGAATATATTTTAGCTTGATATTAAAATGCATTTTTCAATGGTCAATTACAAGAACACATTTATATGGAGCAACCAGAAGGATTTAAAGATAAAAAGTTTCCAAATTTTGTTTGCGAGCTAACAAAAACATTATATGGTTTGGAACAAGCACCTAGAGCTTGGAATCATCGATTGCTAAGTTATTTGGAAACTCAAGGATGCAAACCAAGTGTTGCAGATCCTTCTTTATATGTGAAGTTTATAAGAAATCAATCTGTTTAAATTTGCATTTATGTTGATGATCTCATCATTATAGGAAGTGCTATTGATGAGATTGATGAAATTAAGGACAAACTTTGGTATGGAGTTTAAGATTTCATATGTTGGGATTTTATGTTATGCATTGGGGATTGAAGTTGTATATGACAAAGAAGGTATATAGTTGAGTCAAAAGAAGTACATATATGATTTACTTCAAAAGTCTGGTTTGTGAGAATGTAAATTAGTTGCAAATCCTTTGGAGCCTGATGTAAAATTCATTATACATGATGATGTTCATTTTGAGAGACATGTATAGATCACTGATTGGACCATTGTTGTATGATATAAGTACACAACCTCATATTGGTTATGCAGTTGGAGTACTTTCGTAGTTCATGGAGAAGCATATGGTAGGAAATAAAGATGATGGATGCAGCACGAGCGATTACATATTAATGATGGGAACTTGGATTGTATCTTGTAGATCAAAGAAGCAACCAATAGTGGCGCTTTCATCTACGGAAGGAGAGTATCGTGTGGTTGCAAAATTGACATGTGAAATAATGTGGTTCGAAAAGCTATTTGAAAATTTACATCTTCTTTGTATAACTCCATGAACTTATGGTGACAATATGAGTAGTATACATTTGGCAACTAATCCAGTTTTCCATGCACCTACCAAGCATATTGAATTTCACTACCATTATGTTCGTGAGAAGGTAGTATCGAAGGAGATTAGCTTTTTCTTTATATCTTCAGAAGATCAACTTGCAGATATGATGAAAAAAGCTCTTGATGGAACAAAGATACAAAGATTCAAACAACTGGTTGGATTGCTAGAATATTCAAACAAATCTTGAGGGGGAGAATGTTGCGCATCCTTCTTAAGAAAAAAACATTTTTTCAAAACTATTCTTTTAACACTTTAGATATCAGCCATCATTTCTGTAAAAAGGGTCATTCAAAGTTGACCATTATTTTTGTCCTTTAGATTAGCATTCATTACTTTTGTGAAAATGTTGTTAAATAAATTTTTAGTTATAGTCCATTCCTTTAGTGTTTTAATTATCCTCCACTATTTTTTGTGAAAAAACTCACTGGTACATATTCATTTCCAAGACTCTATATAAAAATCTTAGGAAAGCATTTTTGTAGAGTGTAGTTTATACTCAATCATTGTGATTATATAGTCATATTTTGTACAGAGAATATCTCTTCTTCTTATCTAGTTTTGTTCATCTACTTTGCTCTGTCATCTTCGTAGTCTATACTATTTTTCTGCTTCCTTGCATATTTTATTATGCGCCACTTCTTATAGAACCAATATTCAATAGTACTCCTACCTTCTTTGGATCCAACCCAATCAACATCTCTTTATGTTCTCTTCTACAAATCATCTTCAAAAGGATAGACATGAGGTTCATTTAAAATACCTTTGAGATATGTAAGAAATCTTTTTGCTGCAAGTATATGTGGAACCCTAGGTGTGTGCATAAATTGAGATAAAAGACGTGCTCTATATGCTAGTTCAGGCCTCGTGATGGTGGCATAGTTCAAAGGGCCCACTATAGACCTCTATATGAGTGCATCCTGAACTTCTTTATCTCCCACTGAAGTTAATTTCATATTTATTTCCATTGGATTTCTCAATTTTTTGCACCGTGTAAATCTATACTTTGTACGTGTGGTAAAGGAAGAAGAAAGGAGAAAATTTACATGCCGAGGAGGGAAGGAGTAGTATATCAAAGGTACTCATAAAACAGTGAGGGGATTCTTTTACATACTAAATCGAATGATTGCATGAAGTATCAAGTACAACCTTAGAGAAAAAAGTTTATAGCTACAAATAGAAAGTACCATACCGAAAGAAGTTGTTGTATTTTATGGGCTATGGTATAGTTATGATAATGGTGATGATGATGATGATGATGCAGTCTTGCTGGTTCATGCCATAGAGAGGCGAAGGATAGAGATATAGACACAAAGAAAAACTTGTATGCACACGAAGCGAAGACAAAAGGAGGAGATAAAGTAGAGGGAGGAAGAGAAGTATTCTATTTATCTATATGCACAAATATACCAATAAAAGTGTGCCTTATTTATTTGATTACAAGAGGTTCACTTTTTACAAAAGGGGAGCACTTTAAGGCCAATGAACTTGGAGATAAGGCAAGGATAAGATTTCCTCTTTCAAAGAGAGTGTTCACATGAGAAATGCAAGCTCATCTCCAACAATGCCCCCTTTGATCTTGATTGTACATAGCTCTTTAGAGACTATCCTTTCTTCATAACTAAGCTAGGGTGGTATAGATATATGTTTAGTTCCCATGTACAAAGAAGGTGGTACAATGTTTATATCCCTCCCTCGAAAAGCTCATGGGTGGTACAAATCCTTTCCTATAAATATGAGGATGGTACAAAAACGGATCTTTTTCAATATATCATTATAGGTGAAATTAGCTTGATCTTCTTTTTCTTCACTTGTCTCATTTGCTAAATTGATGTTGCTAAACGTTTTTATAGCACATTTTTTCTTGTCTCCATTGTTGTTGTTTTGCTCTTTTGGTATACTCCTTTTGTTGGCATTGCACTTATCATAGGCACTTGTTGTAGACAAAAATGAAAAACGAAAAACGAACAACTGAAAGGTCCTTCCCTTTTAATAAAGGGGTGTCTAATTCTCATACATTAAACAAATCGAAGATGTTGTGCTTAGACCTACATGTATAGGAGTTATTACAAAGCAGAACCTTTTGAGCACATTTGTCAGCCATGTTTTTGGCTTTTATTAAATACAAGGAAAGGAGGCATCAATTGCTATAGGCATCTGGTTTCATAGCCGCGTTCTCCACATCTTTTGTATCAAAGTGTAAATGTACACGAATTAAAAATTTTAAACATTCTAATGGACTAGATATGTGATCGCTAGAAATAGCTATATTCTGTCTCCATTTGAATAGTTCTTTTCTTTTTGCGCTAAGGAAGTCACCACTAACTGACATGGGCTCATGGGGATTGGCAAAAAACCATAAACTATTGATGTCTCTTACCTCCACTAGTTATGAGCTCACAAGAACCTTATCCTCTATACATGTCCTGCATTAGGAAAAGAGAAGATCCACATGTCCTACAAATTTGAGGGCTATGACTACAAATTTTTATAGTCCTTCAAATATGCTACTCACGCTGCAACTAATGGAGCCGTTTGTAATACATAAGTAGTAACAGTGAGGACTTGCACTTATAATGTGTGTTCTCTGAGGAAGCAACACGCTGTGGGGGGGGGGGGGGGGGGGGGGGGGTTTGGAGGGAGAAGAGCACTTTAAAAAACATACGAGACATTTCCATTCAATTTTGAAACATCTATAGACATTCTAATTATCATGTGATGTTGGACCATGAACACCTTCTCTGAATTATCTGCACTTGTGGATGCATAGTTGTCTTGTTTGATTTCTATTGTTTTTTTCTTCAATCGGCAATGACGTTCAAACTGACCAATTCCGCTAAATTCTAGTATCCATTACTGTCATTACTTGAATCATTTCTATGAGAATTTACGTGGCCTCTTTGCCTCCACATGCTTGGAAACTATACTCTACCTCTTGCATTAGTGTGTTGTTGATCTTGGTCCTAGTTATTGTGTCCTCTTGGATAAAGCCATTGTGCAAAGAATCTCTTTCGAAAGCCATTGATTTCTCTTTCTTCAAGCATCATGAAACAAATTTTCTTCTAAGCACAATCACACAACCATTTTTACTCCTTTCATTTCAATAATTAGCCACATTCAGATTTGAATACGTTTCTCCCGAAAAATATTCCTTGTCAAATGAGAAGAAAGTAGAAAGTAGACATGGTGTTCGGCGCTAAATGAATAGAAATTAGACATGGTGTTCGGCGCTAAATGAAGCTTTGCAATGTTTCATAGATTAGGGACTGAATATATTAAATATAGAGTATTACATCTCTTATGCACCATTTTGAGTACCTAACTTCAATTTTACCTATTAATATGCCTACATAGTAGATAAAATTTGTATGAGATTTTCATAAGGAGTACACCATAATAGTTATAGATTGCCTTGACTCTAAGGATATATTTGGTTTTTTCAAGCTATAAAATCTATTATTCTATATCCTATCATCACGTCAATGTCTTTAGTGCTCTCTTGAATATTCTATGTTATGCTCAAGTAGTTTGCACAAATCAAAGTAAGCCCAGTTTTATAGAACTCTTTTCTTCTACAGAGAGAGAAATCCAAATAACTCTTATCATATCCATATAATTTGTGTGGGTATTCCATGTGTTCTTTTTATTGAAATGCCTTGGTGCTTTTGTGATCCCATCTAACACATTCTTTATCCTATATAGATGGCGAAGGCATCCATTCCCCGAAACCTTGAACATTGATCCATATAGGTCGTTTTTTCCTATAACTTAGAATCTTAAACAACATTCTTCACATAGTCTCGATACACTTATTAACCCTTTCACAGTAGTTAGAATAGATAAAGGGTTGATGATATTTTCATTTTCAATTTTAGGCAGTCAGGTTCGGCCCATGGCAAATCACCATAGTTTTATTTTGGAAATGCTACCATGAGCATTTCATTTTATATTGTACACCCATTTCTTCAAGACTACATTTATGTCATTTTTTTTTGCATAAGATCCATGATCTTTAAATCCAAAGCCGTTCTACATACATTATGAATACTTTTTCGATTCTCAAAAACTCTTAGGCACTTCAAAATATATAACTTCACTAAAGTAGGGATAATGTTTATTCTATAAATAATCATATATTAATCTTCAAACTACATAGAATTGCCTTGGGGAGAGCCTACCAAAAGGGTTTTGAACACCATATTAGTATTCCATTTGACTTTGTAACTATAGGATTATCCATCTTTTCCATGTTTTCACGGATGCTTTGTTCTAGCTATATCTAAAGGTTGCGTTTTCATGCCTTTTTCATATACAAATATGAAGGCACATACATACACACAAAAGTACATGCACATACATACATATATACACACAAACACACATATATTATGAATGAATTATATAATTAAAGGAATAAATCACATGTTAGAGGTAAAATATAATAAAAATCTTTACAAAAAGACAAAATTATTGAGTACCATAGACAATTTAAAACATAACTAGAATGAGAACATATATAGATATAAAAAGAATACATATATCAATGTAAAATATATATCCAATGTCATATATTAGTCATTCTAATCATCATCATCCACATCATTATGTAAGTTATCATCATGATCATCCACATGATGTGATGTATTTGTAGTGGCATCATGGGTAGAGGTGTGAGCACTCTTTGATGATCATGATCATCACGCTTCTGTCTATTTCTTCACTTTATCCATATCTGCCTCTCCATGATACTCTTGTATTACATATAACAAATGTAAATAAATAAAACATATAAAACATCAATAAAAATAAAATAATGAATTTAAATTTAATAATACTCACAATAGTACTTGGATGATCTCCTATGTACTCCTCAAACATCAATATCCACAATGTGTAGATTTCCCATTTTGTAGGATATCATCCATAATCCTTTCACTACATTGAGAAAAATAGAAAAGATTAATCATTAGTGTTTTGATGAAAAAAATATATAGTTTCAATAATACCTATACTTACAAATGTAGCTACAAAACCATGATGAACCATTTGGCTGAAGTGTGATGTATGACCCGGCTCAACTCTCTTATTTGTTGTAGCCTATATTTGTTTTATGAAACAAAAATATGTAGATTAAATTTAACACTTTTATAAACATATGAGAATTATAAGTCACACTAATATAAATGATTAATTTTTATACCTTCTCCTAGGGAAATGATTCCTAAATACATAGCTTTTTGTAAAAAAATTACCACATCTCAGGTGGTATGTTAGGTCTTCTCTCATTCTTTTCTACCATATTGAGACTAGATCCACCATCTAATAATACTAAACCTCCTATCCTTAAAATGAGCTTTAATGATTGGTACCACAAAATCTACATCCACCGAATCAATGTTATTGACAGTTGATAACACCTTTTGATTGTCACTTATATTTACCTACTATCCCAAAAGTCTATTTAACAATTTTTCCTTAAATGCCAGGGCTAATGTTGATAATTGATCCAATGATATGTTTATAGGAGCATTAATAAATACCTCAAACTAATCATTATTTGTTTTAGTGTTGATATTGCTCACTTCTTGGTGCCAAGCGATGACACACTTTGTCTCCTCTATGTCAACTTTTTCCTAACTCTCATGAATTTATTGAATCCTCTTCTAAAACTATTCCCTAATCCCCTTTTGCTCCTTCCAATTTCTTGGTCCTTTTTATTTTGATCTCATTACTGCTGGGACTTCCACCTCCTCTAAAGTCGAACATTGATTTAAGTCACAACTCCATTCCTACATAGAATCTGCCTTTTTATGTATCTATATCAAAGATATTTCCACCACATGCTCTTTTTCATTTGTTAACTCAATCACAATCACATTATCTTGAGACATCTATGAATTTGGTTTTTGTGGTTGTCCTTGTTGGTTTAGTTGATTATACCTTACCACTGGCACTTCTCTCTCTTCCCTATGTTTTATCCATAATGGATAATTTGGCCATATCCCATGATCTGGGGTAGAACAATATAAACATGACATTATCCTTGCTAGTCTAGCTTCTTGATTTTCTTGCTCCCGCCATGAAGTTCTTCCTTGTCTTTGTTGGTTTTAACCTTCTTGTCCTCTAATAGGTACTGCCTAACTTCTACTTCATTCTTACTGCTCTCCTCGTATACACTTCATTTTCATTAACTTTATCTTACATTCGTGGCTTGAATGCCACACCATTAAATCTTTGCATCAACCTTTAAACGAGCTCGAATACAAAACGAAATAGATACATATGTTCTTACAAAATCACATCTATTATGAACACCTTTGGCATCACATAGCTAGATGAATTTTTCCTTGGGAAGAGCTTTGGTTAAGATAAGAAGAAGTAGCACAAGGAAGAGGTCCTGAACATGTTAGATAACCACCAGGTGAAATGCACTACATCAAAAGAGAATATTGAACTACTTACCAACCACTTCACTCAAATCCTCAAGGCGTCCATGCCCTTCACTTTTCAAAGGCAAGATTAGATGGATGCCATCTCTAGATTTAGATAAAATAGAATTTCATAAAACATGCTTCATCTTTTGGATTTCCCCATCTCTTCAAGAGAGATTCTAGAAGTTATTGATAAGGGAAAATTATTAATAGAATTTATGGATCATAGTAATCAACTTTTAAACAAAAAGATCATATTTTAAGAAGAACTTGAATCACATGATTTTTCCCTTCTTGTTCTACTCCTTTTGTGGAAGATTCTTAGCTATTCTTGTTGACCCTCTACTCCTTTGGTGAAATCTTGGGTTTGGATTGTCTCATCAATGAGTTCTTGAAGATTTTTAGGAGTCTCCTCATGACCTAATTGCTTTTGGTCTCGGAAGAAGCTATGCACTTTGGCACTGTACCTAAATTTCTCAATGAAGGGGTGATTAAGTTGATGGAGAAGAAATATGAAAAAAAGCAAGATTGAAAACTAACAACTTATCACTATGCTAAAAATTGGATATAAGAACTTGGCAAGGATTCTTTTGATTTTCATTGCCTTCGATATGTGATCGTGGATCAATGAGGATAGAAAGTGATTCATGCGTCCATCTTGGAGACCATTATTGATGTGTGAAAAGGCGTGGAATCAGCCAAGGAGTCTTCCCAAGATGTCCTCTTCATCAAGATTGATTTTGAGAAAGCTTATGATCGCCTTGAGTGGGACTTCATTCTATATTTCTTGAAAGATAATGGCTCGGACTCTAAATTCATCAAGATGATCTCAAATTTTATAGGAAATGATTTGGGTCAAATGAATGTCAATGGTGAACCCACTCGAGAAACTAGATGAAAATAATCTTTTAGACTCTTCATTGAGGACACAAACAATTTTGTGCATAATGAACGTAATAGCATCACTATCTTTTGGAAATGTCTAAACACTTTCTGCATTGCTACTAGATCTAAAATAAATCATTCCAAAAGTGCTTTCAAGGCTAGTTCTAGGCCCCCTCCAAAATCCTTGATTAATCAATGATGTTAGAAGGTCTCTAGTGGGAAAAACTTCCAATCTCACAAAATCCTGATGGATTTGATGTTTAAATGGCCCAATGGTGAAATTGGTTTCTTGACAAGCTAGACAATAAAGTTTCCTACTAGTAGGGCATGAACACCTTCCTCCTTTTATGAATTAACTATTTTTTGGCTTGTTGGAGACCAAATTACAAAGATTAGCGAACTTAGAAGGAACATGCAAAACTTTCCTCTAAACTAGTGAGCCCAACAAAAGGGGTGTGGAAAAGATCAAGTGGGTAGTTTGTGTTAACCAAAAAGACTCAAGTGGATTATGTTGGAGGATAAACACTCCTATGTGCACAACAAAAGCAAATGAACCCTCCTAGGATCGTGAAATTTTTCAGACATAGGCTCTGTATTTTTTGAGTTTCTCTGAGTATATGCAGAAAATGAAAATGAAATTTTGGAGGCGTAAACTAGAATTTAAGAGTTTTCAAATGAGAGTAAAATCACGCCATTTGGATACTAGATGATGCCTCAACCAGCTGCAACAAGACAGATAACGTGATCTCTTCACAGAGTATGAGCTAACTAGATAGACACTATTCTGGACATTTCTCTGCACATGTGCAGGCACTGAACCCGAGACTTATACCAGACAAAGTACAACTTATAAGCGTTCCAACAAGACAAAAATCATTGCAAATGGATTCCGGATGAAGGAGAAATAACAATTACAAGATAGGGGGGTCTGCCAAGATTATCTAGGGAGAAAGAGTATGAAAAAGTGAAATCTCTGCAAAATATGCAGAGAACAGCTAGTAGGGGGTGTGCTTAAGCAAGGGGGCAGCTTGGGCACGTATTTCCACGACTCTAAGTCATAATACAACTCATTAGAGGTTTTAAAGACCACGTACTAACCTCTTTAACCAATCAAAAGCATATACATGTCAAAAGTGAGGTCCAATCACATTAAGAAGTGAGCTAAATCTTCTCTAATCAACTTCTTTCCATTATGGGCATAATTGGATGCCTCCAACTCGTGGAAATCAGCCTCCTTTGATTGTGGATGATGTGGAAGGTTCAATTTGGGGCATGTTCCCACACTCTTGAGCTTGAAAAACTTTCAACACTCCCCCTCAAGCTCATGTCTTTTCCTTTGTTGCTTCAGCCTATGTCTCTTATGTTGATTGCTTCCTTGAATCCTCCAAGATTTGTACCTTCAAGAAACTTTGTCATCATGTCTGCAACCTACATTTTAGTGTTCACATACCTTATATCTAGCTCTTTTGCCATCACCTTTTCTCTAACAAAGTGGTAATGAACCTCTATGTGCTTGCTTCTTGCATGAAACATGGGATTGTTAGCTAGGTAGATGCTTGAAATGTTGTCTGCACAAAGAGGAAACTCCTCCACTTCCACTCCCAAGTCCTTAAGTAGCTTATTAAGCCATAATAGCTCACATGTAGCCAATGCTAAACCTCTGTACTCATCCTCTGTGGATGAAAGAGCAACAGTGGGTTGCTTCTTAGAGCTCCAAGAGATCACTTTTGTACCTATCATGAAAACATAACCTGATGTTCTCCTTCGATCATCCTTGCTACCTACCCAATCAGCATCACTATATCCTTTGACACTTAGATTAGCATCATATGAGTAAAATAGACCTTGGTTGATGGTGTGCTTGATTAACGAAGCACCTTTCTTGCCGCCATGAGATGATCATGAGTAGGTGCATGCAAAAATTGAGAGAGAACACCTACTACATATGCAAGATCAGGTCTAGTGAATGTAGCATAAATTAATGAACCAATTATGCTTCTATATAGTGTAATATCTTGTATAGCCTCTCCTTGACCTGCAACCAACTTTTTATTGGGCTCCATGGGCTGAGAAAGTGGCTTACAACCACTCATACCAAACCTGTATAGCACATCCAACAAGTATTTTCTTTGAATCAAGAAGATGCCATTGTGTGCATAGATTACCTCTATTCCCAAGAAGTATTTTAGTGTTCCAAGATCAGATATCTTGAACTCCTCTCCTATCTTTGATTTGATATCTTTAATACCTGCAATATCACTTCCTGTGATGATCAAATCGTCCACATAGATGCATATGTATACCGTCTTGTCTCCTTGCTTCTTCATGTAAAGTGATGGATCTACAACACTTTCTTTGTATCCACAACTTGATAAATAATCCACTAACCTCTGATTCCAGGCCCTTGGGGCTTGCTTTAATCCATATAATGCTTTCCTTAGCTTGCAAATATGATTTGGGTACCTCATACTAGCAAATCCTTGAGGTTGGCTCATGTAGACTACTTTTCAAGCTCTCCATTGAGGAAGGCATTCTTCACATCCAACTGATATAAGCTCCATTTCCTTAATGTGGTCACTGCAATCAAAGTCCTAATTGTTGGCATCTTGGCTACGGGGTTGAAAGTTTCATCATAATCTATCCCATAGCTTTGGGAGAAGCCTTTTGCCACCAACCTTGCTTTGTACCTAGCAATGGAACCATCTAAATTTCTTTTAGTTTTGTAAACCCACTTATTACCTATCACCTTCATGCCTTCTTGAGCTGGTACCAAGTATGGTTCTCATCAAGTGCTTTGAGCTCTTCCTTCATTGCCTCTTGCCATTCCTTGCAATCCTTAGCTTCTTCATAACTAGTTGGTTCTTCGTCCTTGATTACCTGAGTCATGTATGCATAATGCTTTGCAATGAAATTATCATATGTTAACCTTTGTACTGGATATCTTACTCTTGAAGACCTTCTTTCACTTCCTTTAGATGTGGTTGCCATCTTCTTTCTTTGTTTTGCCACTCCTAGAGTTTGAATTTCTTCTATCTCTTCATCTTCCAACATGCTCTCGTCCACATAGCTTCCTTCTTCAACTGAAATCTTCTCATTGCCTTTGACTTTGCTTTCTTCAGAGATGGTCTCTCTTTCCCTAAGCCTTCCACTCCATGGTGAGGGTGTCCTTGTGTTGCATGAGTTGCTTGGACCACTTAAATCCATGCTTTCTTGAACTCTATCATCATTCTTCAAATCTGTCTCACCTATGTCTTCAACCTGCAATGGACTTGTGCATGCATACCAAGGCTTCAACTCATCAAAGACAACATCCCTACTTACCTTCAACTCCTTGGTGATGGGATTATAGCATTTATACCCCTTTTGTTCCATAGAATAGCCCAAAAAAATACACCTTTTAGATTTGGCATCTAACTTTGACCTCAACTCTTGAGGTACATGTACATAGCATATACAACCAAAGACTCTAAGATGTGAAATGCAAGGTTTTCTTCCACTCCATGCTTCCTCAGGGGTTAGATGATGTATACCTGATGTAGGACATCTATTCATGATGTGTGTGGCTGTATATGTAGCCTCTCCCCAATAACAATGTGGCATATTCATTTCGTTGAGCATACATCTTGCTACCTCTACTATGTGTCTATTCTTTCTCTCTGCTACCCCATTTTGTTGAGGGGTATACCTGCATGTAAATTGTCTTTTGATGCCATTCAAAAAATTCATGGGAGAAGTACTCTCCCCCTCCATCGGATCTCAAAGTTTTGATAAACTTGCCAGATTCCTTCTCCACCTGTGCTTTGAATTTCTTGAAGTAGTGGAACACATCTGATTTGTTTCTAATGCAATACAACCACACTTTTCTTGAAAAGTCATCAATGAAGGTTACAAAATACCTATTTCCAGCAAGGGATGCTTCTCTTGTTGGAACCCAAACATCCGTGTGAATGAGGTCTAAAACATTTTCACTTACATAGGTACTCTTCTTGAAGCGCAGCCTTGATTGTTTTCCTTGTTGGCAAGCTACACAAATTTCATGCAACATTTTAGATGTAAAATTTGGTAGGCCTCTTACCAAGCTCCTCCTTTGCATTTCCTTGAGCTTTTGTAGGTTGATGTGACCTATTCCTTTATGCCATAGATCCAAATCTGCTATCCTCTTGTCTCCATATGTGACATACATTGAATGGTGTGGCTGATTTATGTCCATTGTGAACATTCTCCCTTGCTTTTTTGCTTTTGCTATGAGCTTGAAACCTACCCTTGGATCCTCAACAAAACATCCTCTTTCATTGAACCTAACTTGATAGCCTTTTTCTACCATTTGGCCTACCGAAATCAAGTTTTTGGTAATAGTAGGGACATGTAATACCTCTGATAAGAACTTTGCTCTTTCATTTCCTTCCAAACTGATATCTCCCACATGTTGAATGATATGCTCTGAGTTATAACCTGTTTCCACATGCCCTTGAAATGCTTTGGGACCTGCAAATTACTAAAAAGATCCTTTCGACATGACATATGATTGCTACATCCACTGTCTACATACCATACATCTTCACTAGCTTGAGTTGTATCTTCACCATACCTCATGGCAAGTAAATAATCATTCCCTTGGCTGGATGATGTGTTTGCATAATTACCTTGCCCTCTATAATTGTTGTTGTTGCTTTGATTCCCTTGTCTTTGAGCTCTATGATAGCATTCATTTGCAAAATGACTGGGCTTACCGCATACAAAGCATCCATTTGAAGTGGCTTGTCCTCTTCCACCAAATCTTGCACCTCTTCCTCTATTTGTGGCTCTTCCGCCTCTTTGACCTGCATTTTCTTGTTGTCCTTGACCTCCTTGGTTGCTTTGATATCTTCCTCTTCCTCTTGTAGCACCTTGGTTGTGTCTTCCTCTTCCTCTACATGCATACAACAATTGCCTTTGGCTATCCTTGGCATTGTGACCACCAAGGTTCATCTCCTCTGTCACCATGAGAGTGATTAGTTGATCAAAATCAAGACGAGAGTCCCTTACATACACTGAAGTTGTGAAAGCCCTCCATTTTTCATCATCCCTAAGTCCATTTAGGGTGTGGGCGACGAGATCGTCATCATCTAGGGCACAACCGATTGACCCTAGTGCATCTACAAGCTCTTTAACCTTTAATATGTAATCATTAGCACCTTGAGAGGGGCTTTTCCTAAGATTATTTAGCTCATTCTTGAGCGGAATTTTTCTAGCTTTTGTGGAGGTTGAGTACAATCTCTCCAAGCACTCCCACACCTTCGTCGATGTATCCAAATCTTGAATATGCCCTACCAAATATGTTGAGATAAAATGAAAAAGACCCTTTTGTCCCTTTCATCCCACTCTCTTACTGCTCTTCTCTGGTCATTGGTTGGATTTACCTCATCTATGTAGGGTTTTGGCTCTCCACCACTCACAAGTCCCCACAAACCTTTCCCCATCAAAAAATTGCTTATTCTAAATCGCCATGGTTGGTAGTTTCCTTTTTCGAGCTTCTCAATCTGAGCATTGAGATCAGCCATGGTGCCTCTTAACTCTTTTGAACCTCCCCCTTGATGCAATGAAGTTGAAAAGGATGGCCTTTACCTCAAAAAATAGAGCTACTCCTCTTGATGAAGCTTCGTCTTTGATTTGATGATGTATTTGCTTCCCCTTGTTGTTGACGTGCCCGTTCTTTGCTTCCTTCCTTCAAACTTTGATGAATTCTTCACTTCACTTCGGTAGCTCCTTCTTCTCTCTTTGATACTCCATTTATAGCTCTGATACCACTGTTGGAGGATAAACACTCCTATGTGCACAACAAAAGCAAATGAACCCTCCTAGGATCCTAAAATTTTTCAGACATAGGCTCTGTATTTTTTGAGTTTCTCTGAGTATATGCAGAGAATGAGAATTAATTTTTGCAGGCATAAACTAGACTTTAAGATCTTTCAAATGAGAGTAAAATCACACCATTTGGATACTGGATGATGCCTCAACCAGCTGCAACAAGACAGATAACTTGATCTCTTCACAGAGTATGAGCTAACTAGATAGACACTGTTCTGGACATTTCTCTGCACATGTGCAGGCACTGAACCCAAGACTTATCCCAGACAAAGTAGAACCTATAAACTTTCCAACAAGACAAAAATCATTGCAAATGGATTCCGGATGAAGGAGAAACAACAATTACAAGATAGGGGGGTCTGCCAAGATTATCTAAGGAGAAAGAGTATGAAAAAGTGAAATCTCTGCAAAATATGCAGAGAACAGCTAGTAGGGGGTGTGCTTAAGCAAGGGGGCAGCTTGAGCACGTATTTCCACGACTCTAAGTCATAATACAACTCATTAGAGGTTTTAAAGAACACATACTAACCTCTTTAACCAATCAAAAGCATATACATGTCAAAAGTGAGGTCCAATCACATTAAGAGGTGAGCTAAATCTTCTCTAATCAACTTCTTTCCATTATGGGCATAATTGGATGCCTCCAACTCGTGGAAATCAGCCTCCTTTGATTGTGGATGATGTGGAAGGTTCAGTTTGGGGCATATTCCCACACTCTTGAGCTTGAAAAACTTTCAACAGATTAGGTATTCTCAATGTTGGAGGAATGGTAGATTAGTTGGGTACCACGTGGATGATCAAAGCATGGTGCAACACAAAAGCTTCATGGACAAAATTGGTTCTCATAAACAAATATTCTCTTATGCTAACAGGAATCCCTAGGGGGAAAGGACTTGATCTATTAAGTTTGATGTTATCTCCACTTTTTCTAGCTCGCAAAGCTTGGAACCTTTTCTTATGTATGTGGAATAGTTGGAACAAGATGAACATGTACATCAAGGTTAATGAAGATTGGAAGTGGGTGGTGAGGATTAGACAAAATTATTCTATATGGTTTCTTATTAGAGGAATCAAAGAAATTGACTTTGAGATCCTCGAAAGAGCAAACAAGCTATGGAGAAAATGGCTTCATTCGTAGAAACTTCTCTAGAATCTAGAGAGAGGAAATTGGATGAGATTTTAGGATGTAGACTCAGCTAGTAAGACATAGAATCAATTCTTCAAAAAACTCAAAGACATGTCTCCTTCATGAGAATCATTCACTAAAAATTGATGGGTGAAGATGGACCAATAGTGAAAAATTGGATAAAACATTGAGGATCCATAAGCACCTTCACTTTCATATCTCCCTTAACATGAGATGACATTTCAAGTGGTGGTTTACCATGTGGCAATTTAAATTCGAGAACCTATGGCATTCTATCATTGAGAACAAAAAATTAGTGCTATGTGGTGAATTCTTAAATTAGGAATTTGGATCAATGTCAAAGCTACTAAAACTTGTGGGGCTCATCATTGAAGTAAGCACTATCTCTCGGGTAGAGAAGACCTTGGTTACCTCTCTTTTTTTGTGCCCAAAGAGTTGGTTGGTCTTCCAAACTCTTACCAGGGATTTGAGCTTAGAAATTCAAATAAATTGGAAGCAAGCTCTACTTGGAGAAGCCATTGGCTACTCTTCTTCCTTGTGGAATGCCATCAAAGGGGAAGTGTTGTGAAGGATATAGAGAGAATGATGTGTGGCACACTTCAATGCTCATCTAAAAAAATGTTCGATTGAAAAATCCCTTTGCATGTTAGGCAAAAGAAATTATAATTCTATGAAGTCCCCTCCTGTCAGACACCATAAGATTCTCATCTTGGAAAACAACAAGGCTAAAAGAAAGTGCACCGCCCATGAGCATAGTAAAAAACTCATTAGCCTACTCTCCAATATTGGTCTCCTTCGGAATCATATGTCTCGTGCTAGTTTAGGGTTGTCATCGTTGTTGCATGTTCGGGCTATCCTACACCAGCTTTGTGGGATAGTGAGGATCCAAAGGGAAGTATCCACCTCCTATTTGGTGGAAAGAGTATGGAGGTGAAGCAGTGGAGTTGCAACACATAGCTATGAGAGTGCTTTCAGTAGCAGCTTCAAGTGGTAGTTGTGAACGTAATTGGAGTGCCTATGATTTTCTTCATTCAAAACGAAGAAATCGCTTAAGTGTAGTACATGCTAATGATTTGGTATATGTGTTTTGTAATATGCATTTGTTACATGCTCCAACTAAGATACATTCTACAACAGCAGAACAAACTTTTGGAGAATTTCAAACTCATGAAAGATTAACAAATGATTCATGGAGTGATCATGATTTAGATGTAGATCATAATGATGGTTCAGACATGGAAGAAATAGATGACATGGTACCTGTCATAGATGATGATATTCCAAATGAAGAAAATGATGTACTGTGAATACTATGATTATATTCAACTGCAAAATTGAATACAAGTCATGTCTTTGATTACAAAAAAAGCTTGCATACTCAATGTTTTCTTGATTCAATAACTCATCGACAGTAAACGGATCAAAAGATGATGATGCCTCTAAGAGTTTTCCATATTTACTCTCATAAGCATCCATAGAAATTTGTAAATTTTTCACTTGATTTTGTAGATCATCAATCCTCTTTTGTTGATCATCTATTGTTCTTCATAATGCAGGAATTGTTAATCCTTCATTGTATAATTCTACCCCTTGTGATGACAAATCATTTTGAATGAAATATAATGCTATTTGATTATTATTTGGTAATGATCTCTCAACTTGCACAAAGCGTTGAAGTAGCATTTCTGCTAATCCTTTATGTTGTAAGTCTGAAAGCTTTAGGGGTGTTATTTCTTTTGCCCTTTTTGTAACACCCGAAAGAGAACGTCACGAACAAAATAATTTGGACATAGCTTTTTTACTTCTTTCATTGAGAATGCTTCTCCTTCTAATACCTCTGGCTCTAAATCTTGATGGAATAAAAATGTTAATCTTGATTGTGCAACTTGAGCATTTTTCTCAGACAAAATCCTTTGAGATTCAGTATAATGAAGATCATCATTCACATCTGGCATTCTTGCCATGTTTTACTTCTACAAAATAAAAGCACAAATTTTATCTTAAGAGAATCCAAATGAATACACATATTTCAAATGAATCCACAATATTTAATTTACATATGTTAAATTAATCCACAACATTTAATCCACATAAGTCAAATGATACCACAATATTTACTCCACTTAATACAAATGATTACACTTCATTTCATCCACTTAACTCAGATGTAAACACTTCATTTATTCCACATAATTCAAATGAATCCACAAGATTTAATTCACAGATGTTAAATGAATCCACAACACTTAATCCACATCCCTTAAATGATAGCACTTCATTTACTCCACATAATGCAAATTAATCCACATTATTTAATCCATATATACACTTTATTTCATCCACTTAACTCAAATGATACTCAACATTTACTCCACTTAATACAAATGATTACACTTCATTTCATCCACTTAACTCAAATGGTACCACAACATTTACTCCACTTAATACAAATGAATCCATAAAATTTAATTCACATTTGTTAAATGAATCCACAAAATTTGATCCACATAACTCAAATGATAGCACTTCATTTACTCCGCATAATTCACTTAACTCAAATGTAAACACTTCATTTAATCCAGATAATTCAAATGAATACATATCTTTTTCAATATGGTTGTAATCCATCTATCGTGGATATCTTCAAACCATATCGAGTAAGATGTGAGAATACTCTAAGCAGTTCATGTGTGTCTACTCTTTTTGCTACATCTTTGTCACAAGCTAATTCTAAAACATACTTGAACTTGTAAATCCCATTCTTATCAATGGGATAACTATTGAAATCTATATATTTTAGGAGTTGTAACAGGAGTGTCAAAACTGTAAATATCTACTGACTCTTATTAAAGGGTGGAGGACTAGTGGATATGTATTCGGGTGTAATCCACTAGTACTTTCAAATCCACTTATTTCTAGTAGATATTTCTAGATAAGGTAGCTTTGGAAAACATTATTTGGTTGGTAAATAGGTCGCTCTACCAAAATCATATAATCCGATGTAAGCCTATTGATCTTCAAAATGCAACAAGATGTTGCCTGGGTGGAGATTGTTATGGGATATATTACAAGTGTGTAAAAATGATATTGTTTGTAATAGGCCGTTGATCAGCTTCCAAATATTTGTTTTCACGATTGTTATATCTCCTTCTGTGTCCTTCACACCTCTGCTTTGTGGTACGTTTAGGTATTCTTTCTTCATTCTTTCTAGCCACATGTCCAATGTACCACCATTCCAAAATTTGAAAATGAGGCACGGACTTTTGCTATGGTGTCTAGCCAAACCAAGTGGACTAATAATTCCACTATGTGTAATAGATAACATTGTGGCTTCATTGACGGCTTCATTTTCTCGTGTTTGTATGTCAACACCATGTAATTTGAAGAGCTTCGCCACAAACACTTCATTGCTGAATCTAGAGTGGGATATCTTGATTTTATGAATCATGCCATATTGTCCTTCCCCCATGAGAGCTGCATCTTCAAAAAGGATAGAGGAATATGGGAGCAAACAAAGATTGTTCGATGTTTGATTTCCCATATTCACATATGCATCTCTTGTATTTGGTTCTACCTGTGCTCTCACAAGGTGTTTAGTCGTGTCTGGTTTCAATCACTTTCCTCTCTTCATAGTCTGATAATGTAAATTGATAAATTTAATTTTATGGATGAATCCAGGCATACTAGTGATATCCACTACCATTGACTCTACTACTTTGATGATTTGTCCAAAGATACATGTAAGATCTTTTGACATTTGCTCATCTAAGACCTCTGCTCCACCAGACACACTGCCAAATTTGTTTTCAATATTAATAAATGTTATTCTGGATAACTGCGCAATGAAATATTTGTACTTAAAAGTGTCCATGGCTATATTGATTTCATCTTCTCTCATTTGATACATGTACGAGCAAACAAATTCTTCTAAAAATTTTTGCTCCTACTTGTTTATTTTACTTGCAATCTGTGCAAAAATAAAAAATAGACTATCAATAAGTTTATGGATAAATAAATCAATAGTATGTGTGCACAAATGATAGACATGTGCATAGTTACACAAATAGATTTATAATTAAATAGAAAGTGTAATTATAATCTTGAAGTGAATCTATGTAACGATTAAGAATGTAGTAGTCAAAGAATCAGACATTTATAATATTTCATATACATTCACTATACTATGTATGAGTTTTGTGACCTAACTGTATATAACTATTGTGATAGTAAGAATCAAAGAATCAGACAATCACAATAGTTTCTATACACCTTGTGACCTACACTAAGTATTCTCATCGGAATCTAAGTGACTATTGTGATAGTAAGAGTTGAAAAATTAAACAATCACAATAGTTTATATACACTCCCTATACTATTTAGAGAGTAGGAATGAAGGTGGCGATTCAAACTAAGTATTCTCATGGGAATTCGAACTAAGTATTCTCATAGGAAACTAAGTGACTATTGTGAGAGTAAGATTCAAAGAATTAGACAATCACAATAGTGCCTATACACTCCCTATACTATTGAGAGAGTAAGAATCGAGGTGGTGATTCAAACAATCTCAATAGATCTATTACTATGTCCTATACTACTGTGAGAGTAAGAATCAATGTAGCGAGTCAGACAATCACAGTAGTGGTTTATTTTTAAATGTTTCTCATTGATGTATACAAGTAAGAAACGCTTGTGCGAGTCAAACATGTATACAATTGATGATTAAAAGACATAAAATAAATTATATAAATAAAAATCAAGCATATGTAAGAGACGCATATGCGAATCATATCATATGAATGACATAATTAACAAAATAATAAAATAAACAATAAATTAAAATTAAAATAATACCTCAATGATCGAAAGGAAAGCTCTCTGATAAAAATTGCAGGCTTAAAGCTCTCTAGTACATCAATGAAGCACGTGCGGAATAAATTTTTCGATCAAATGTAAGAATATATATTTTTCTGTTGTAAAAGGCTTTTCAACCGAAACCGCTTTCGATCGATAAATATTTCGATCGAAAGCGCTTTCGATCGAAAAATATTTCGATCGAAAAGATTTTGATAAAAAATGTATCCGTCCATTTCTTTTTGGTGTTTATTCTAAAAATCGCAAATAAAACAAACATATTCGATATTTTTTTATTATTTGGTCAAATAAATGCAACCCACGAAAGACAGACAGAGAAGATGGATGGCTAGAATAGCTCTCTCCATTAACTATGATCAAAACAGAAGTAAGAGTTGAATAATATCTCTAAGTACAAAGTATCACCACATATGAGTGAATCATGTATGTGGAAACATGCAGGAAAAACCTCTAGGAATCACTATAGTAAAAGGTGCCCATGTATAGGGAAAAGGTTCACATCAAAGCTACTCAAGTAACACATAAGTTTAATAAACCCCCCCAAAGAAAATCATGAGAACCCATACAAGAAGTGACATATCAGCCCCCACTAGGGAATAAGTGTAAAGCTTTTTGAAAATCTTCAAACTTTTTTCAAGGAAGAGCTCTGATTAATATGTCTAACACATTATCTTGTGTAGGCACATATACCATCTCCTGCATCTTGAGATCAGCCCCATCTTTACATACATAGAGTGTGCTTTCAATTGGACTACATGTGAAGCCAAGAGTAATCGTGTGCTTTTGGATTTTGTCATACCATGCCCATGGAGCTTGACTGAGACCATACAAGTCTTTATGCAAGCGATAAACCATATGCTCTTGACCTTTCATGGAAAATGTAGCAAGTTGCTTCACATAAACATCTTCTTGCAAATCACCATTCATTAAGGCTATTTTTAATTCCAACTGATGTACTTTCAAACCTCCTTAGGAAGCTAATGCAACCATGGTACAAATGGTAGTCATGCATGAAGTAGGTGCAAAAGTTTCCTCATAGTAAATGCCATATTCAATCTCGCTTTGTAGCGATCAATGCTACCATCTAACTTTCTCTTAATCTTGGAAACCCACTTTGTACCAATGGCAGTTTTTTCCTTTTGGCCATTCACAAAACTCCCAAGTACCATTCCTATGTATGGAATCCATTTCTGATTGCCTAGAACTCATCCAATGTGGATCATCACATGCATTTTTAAAGTAAGTGGATCTTCATTACATGCTATTTTAGTAAGAGAATAATCCACAAAATTACTTCATGCATGGCGAGAGCTTGACCTTGTTCTACCAAGTAAAGGTGCGCTCAATTTGCTTTCTTGCAAAGTTTATTTCATCCACTTCAACATACTTTGTGCACTCTTGATAGACATGTGTTCATTATCAACTTCAACCATATTTTATCACAAATGTTGAGCTATATGTGGCTGGAAATTTCCACCAGCTCTAACCATTTTTTGCTTAAACCTTTTAGTCATGTATTTAACCTAGATTTATACCTGTCAACTGTTCCATCAGGTTTACACTTTAGCTTGTATACCCACTTATTGCCGATGGCCTTCTTGCTAGGAGGCAAGTCACATAAAGACCAAGTACCATTCTTCATTATAGCATCATATCCAGATTACATAGCAACCATCCAATTTTCTGAATTTTGTGATTCTTCAAATAAAACAGGCTCATCCTCATCACAAAGACTAAATGCAACCATAGCATAGTAATCTGATGCAAAAGAGGCACTGTGAGAGCCTGATCGAGTATGATATGGCAGAGATGCATCAAATTTGCTCTCACCCAAAGTCTGCACTAGCCATTTTGGCATAGTTTTTGCATGCTCAATATCAACTCTCTCATCAACAAGTGCATCATGTAAATCTGCATCAGAAATGAAATGATCTACATCATCACATTAAACTTGCAAAGGCTGAGAAGTTGCCTCATTAGGACCAACACTAGACTGACTACCTGTAAATAGAGGTAGCAAAGTATCATACATGTCTTTGGAGCTAACAGATGTCTCCTTGGTACATGAAAGCAATGGCTGAATAGCATCTTCCAAAAAAACATCACAGCTAACCAAAATGTGTTTACTCTATGGATGATATAGACGATAGCCTTTACTTTCAGTATTGTACCCAACAAAAATACATTTTACTCCTTTATCATCCATTTTTTTGCGATGTTGTCCAGGCATTAATGCATATTCCATACAACCAAAAACATGCAAATGAGCAATAGATGGTTTGCGACCATGCCAAGCCTCATATGGAGTGATAGACCTCAGCGATTTAGTGGGACACCTGTTAAGTACATATGCTGCACACATGAAAACCTCAAGCCACAAAATATGTGGTAAAGCCTGACTCTTGACCATACATCTCGCCATCTCCATGAGTGACTTGTTCTTTCCTTCAGCAACTCCATTCTGTTGAGGTGTATAGGGCACTGTACGCTGATGTTTTATCCCACGTTCAGCCAAAAATGCATTAAAGTGAGAAGACATATATTCCCCCCCTTAATCAAAATGGAGGGTGCCCATTTTACATGGTGATAGATTTCCAACCAAAACCAGAAATTGTTTGAAGCACATAAACACTTTGGACTTTGCCTTCAATGGATATACCCATGCATGCCTGGAAAAATCCTCGATGAAAGTCACTAAGTAAAGATAGTTTGCAAAAGAATGTGTCTACTTAGGACCACAAACATCACTATGTACAAGCTTCAATTTTTTATTAGCCCAAATTGAACCATCTTTTGGAAAGGAGGAATGCTGCATTTTGCTCAAAATATAGCCTTCACAAACATGTCTACCGGGTGCCTCAAGTTTGGGCAAAGAGGACACCATTTTAGATTTCTATAGGTGTAGCAAACTAGCAAAATGCAGATGACCAAAGCCTGCATGCCAAAGCTTTGCATCTGACATACTCTGATAATCATGTACTACACATGCTAAATCATTTATAGATCTTTTATAGTCTATGAGCTTATACAACCCATGACATAAAATGCCAGATCCAATAATGATGTCGCCATTTGATAGATCATGAACTGTACATCTATCATCAACAAATTTCACAACCAAGCCAATCTTGGCTAATGAAGAAATTGATAATAGATTTTTCTTGATCCCTAGCACAAACAAAACATCTGACAAAGTGAAAGAACTACCATCAGTAGTAGTCTAAATGATCTTACCAACTCGGATAGGAGGAGTTGTTGGTGCATGTAACAGTATTCCCTGTAGGGGCAGGCCTGAGTGAAGAGAAGAAACCGTGTTGCGAGGTAATATGTTTGGTCGCACCACTATCAAAGTACCAAACATTTGAGTCTACTGCAGACATGCACTGCTCATGAGAAGATGGGTCAAAAGTGCAAACAGTAGTAAACGCCCATTATTCTTCCTGCATAAGATTAGCAGACTCTGTTTTTTGTGTAGAGGCCTCTACAACAACCATTCCAACCTCTTTCTTCTTTGCCTCTTTAGGAGTGAGTTTTGGACAGATCTTAATGACATGATCATTTGCTTTACAATATTTGCAAAACAATTTCTCTTTTTCTGATTTCTTCGCATCTTTGTCCTCCTTCTTTGAATGTGCAGCATTTGTAGATTTCTACTTACTAAAGGAAGAGTTCCATTTTCCTTTGCCCTTTTGACTAGCCAGAAAAGCTTGATCTACAACATGCATAATAGATATGTTATGCCTAGACTGATCTTCCTACAACCGAACAAAGACTAACTCCTCAAATGGCAAGGCATTTGGATTGCCTTTCATCATCAAACAAAGAATAGAAGCAAAACTCTGATATGAGTCAGGAAGTCCATTCAAAACGGTCTGCACAAGTGATCTATCTGGTATAATGTCATCAGCAGAAATCAACTTTTCTTTCAAATCCTTGATCTTTGTAAGAAAATTGTCCATAGAATCACCTTCGTTCATGTGCTCACTCTCGAATTTTTTTTGGAGGTAAGCAACACGAGCCTCATTCCTAGCTTGGTATAATGTGGTAAGTGTATCTCAAGCATCCTTTGCTATTTTGCAAGAGCAAATGTGAGGAATTATGGCACATTTGATAGACAAAGCTATCAATGCATGTGCCTAAGCATCTCTCCCATCCTAATGAATTTGCTCTATAGTAAGTGCAACAGAGACAGTAGCACAAACAGGAATCTATAGAATATCATCATCTTTGACACCATCTCCACCAGCTCCAACACCTGTATTTGCAGTACCTGTATTTGCAGGTGCAACAGGATTTCTTTCAACACCCTGCACAATATTCCATAGTCCTTTTGTGACCAATACATGACGCATCATATAAGCCCATAATGGGTAGTTGGTACCATCCAACTTATCCTCAATAGCCAACATATGGAATACATCATTGCTTTCAGCCATGGCTAGTGACTGAAATACCTTGATGTAGAAAATTGAATGTATCTATAAAAGTTGAACAGAACTGCCCATATGAATTTTGCTAAACCTGTAGCAGACTTCAAGATGCTTTTGTTGGCGAATCAAAACTGGTATATATCTTTGGCACAAAAAGATGAAATAGCTTGCACAAGCACTGTGATAGTGTGTTTCGAGGTTGAAACGAGCTTAGATTGTGATTTTGGCACCACACAAAGAAGCTGCTTTGATATCTAAAACACCTTGAGTATGCTTACCAAATTTCATGCGATTCTGACATTATAACCGGAGAGGTGTAGACAACACCCTAGATGAAGCGACGACCTACTTTGATACCAATTGTTGGAGTTAAACATCTACGAAAGCACACGAACAACACAAGGAAGAAGAAGAAGAAGAAGCTTGGAGCACAACGCACAATATTGAATGTATTACCACTAGAATGTACAAAGGTAAATAGCCCATTAGGGCAATAGGCGTATATACAATCCGGGGAAAAAAACCTCCTAAAGAGGGAAAAAAGTGGCCCGGTGGTCCTAGGGTGTTCACACACATCACTACCTAAATATATCAACACTTATCTTCAACTTGAATCATGCCAAAAAAGTCAGTTTTTCCCACCATTTCATTGTAGAATAAGAATGTGAAAAAATCTCTGCTTCAACGAAAGGTAACATGAGTGTTGAAAATTTAGCTCACAATTTGTCACTATGATGTCAATTTTGAGTGCATGAATGGCTTTGAAATGGGGGTAGAATTCTAGTAAAATTGATGGAAATGTTTCTTGGCTACTAAAAAATCACTATTCTATGCTCCGAACTCGATTTGCACTGTTAAAAGTGTCCGTGCTGCGATGCAAAAATAAAAGCTTGAGAAGGAGCTAAAGCTGATCCGATACCACTACTGGGTGTGTTTGTGTGTGTAGAAGCATGAGAGCTACACAAGAAGCATGCACAAGGAGCACAAACATAGTGAGACACATAGAGAAGAAAGATGGCTAGAGTAGCTCTCTCTATTGATGATGATCAAAACTCAAGTAAGAGCTTAATAATATCCCTAAGGACAAAGTACCACCACATATGTGTGAAACATGTATGTGGTAACATGGCAAAAAAACTTGTACCCAACACTAGAGTAAAAAGTGTCCATTTACAAG
This sequence comes from Ceratopteris richardii, assembly GCA_020310875.1. Classification (NCBI taxonomy): domain Eukaryota; kingdom Viridiplantae; phylum Streptophyta; class Polypodiopsida; order Polypodiales; family Pteridaceae; genus Ceratopteris; species Ceratopteris richardii. The sequence continues at coordinate 195,549,492 of CM035416.1, read as the reverse complement.
GAAAAGGTTCACATCAAAGATACTCGAGGAACACTTAAGTGTAACAGGATAAACCCATGCATGCTTGGAAAACGCATCAATGAGAGTCGCCAAGTATAGGTGATTTCCAAACAAAGGTGGTTGCATAGACCACAGACATGAGTCTAAAGAAGCTACAACTTATGAATAGCTCTAACTGATTAATCTTTTGGGAAGGAGGATCATTGCATTGTGCCTAAAATATAGCCTTCACACACATGTTTAGAGGGTGCCTTAAGTTTGGGAAGGGAGGACATCATTTCATATTTCTATAAGCAAAACAAACTAGCAAAATTCATACGAAGAAAGCATGCATGCCGATATTTTTCATCTAAGATAGCCTAAGAATCATGAATTGCACACCATGTGAGGAATCATGAACACTACATCTGTCATCAAGAAATTTGACAAGAAGTAATCTAAGATTTTTTCTTATCCCTAGCACATATAAGGCAAATAAAAATATGACAAGACTATAATTAGCAAAAGTCATATTGATAATTCTAACTCCCATTACATGTTAAGATAATTTTTTAGCACATGTGATAGTATTTCTTGAAGGAGTGTGCTCAAGTGAAGTGGATAAATTGTACTATGAGGTAATATGTTTGGTTGCACCACTATCAAATTACCAAATATATAAGTCTACTACAAACATAAATATCTAACGAGAAGGTGGTTCATAGCCACAAAAAAGAGTAAATTCCCATTAATCATTGTGAACAAGATTAGAAGACTTTGTTTGAGGTGTAGAGGCCTTTACAACAACCATTCAAGCCTCTTTCTTCTTTGCCTCCTTTGTAGCCAGTTTAGCATAACTCCTTCTTAGATTATCATTTACCTTAAAATACTTACAAAACAGTTTGATCTTATGTATTTTCTTCTCATCTTTGTCATCTTTCTTTGAATCTATAGCATTATCAAATTTTTGCTCACTAGTAAATGAGACCCACTCACCTTTGCCCTTCTACCTAGCTGAGAAAGCTTGGTCCACAACATGCATAATCAAAATGTTCTACCTAGATTGATCTCCTTGGAGAAAAACAAAGTCTAACTCTTGAAAGGTTAAGGCATTTGTATCTCCTTTCATCATCAAACAAAGAGTAGAATCAAAACTATTATATGGATCTAGAAGACCAAAAGAATAGTCTACATAAGTGAAGGATGTGGCAAAACCCCAGCAAAAGAAATCAACTACTTCTTCAGTTCTTTGATCTTTGTCAAAAATTTATCCATTGAATCTCCTTCAATTATATGCTCACTCTCCGATCATTTTTGGAGATAACAAACATGAGCCTCATTTCTTGCCTAGTATCATGTTTCAAGAGTATCTAAAGCATCTTTTTCTTCCTTCAAAGTTTGTGTTGGATACAATGTCCAACAATGCCCAAAATTTCTAGTATAGTGAATATATAATATTTTTTCATATCAATTACAACAAATGTCGTGTGGTGACTTGGATAAAGCAAAATGTTTTCAACCCATTGATGTGGGTTAAGTCCCATCGGGCACAGTGCGAGGGAGCTTTCTTTTTGCAAATATTTTTGAAGAAAAATGACACGTAGATTTTTGGAGTAGGTTTCACAATGATTGCATATGATTTCTTGCTTTTAATAGCATACAATGTATGCTTTATGCTTTTAAGTTTAGCTTCCTTCAATACTAGATAAGAAGGAGTCTTATTCATTGTTTATCATTACATAAGCAATCTTCTCAAGCTACTCAAGAAGAACTTGGAGGAGATCTTGGAGGCTAACTTGGAGGAGAAGTTCTCACACTCTTGGGGGATTTGTGGTCTACATCTTCGTGATTATTTCGAGGAGATTATTTCAGCTTACCATCAACATTCATTGTTGATTTATTGTGAGTAGCAAGTCTATTTTTGTTCTTACTGCTAGGTCACTCGTTTCAGATTTAGGTTGATTAGAATTTGGGTTTTGCTGTAAAATAGTTATAAATTGTTTGTATTCTCCATATTCTCACACACACACTCTTCATACCTCTTAGACACACAATCTCTTGTATCTAGTTCCTATTTCTGCCTAGATATAGATATTGTTAGTTTGTATCATATTCACACATTGTAATTTGACATTCATATATAACTTAGCGTAGGTGAGCCTCATAGCTTAATGTTACACTTGAAATCTTGTCTATGCTCTCTCTATCTCTGACTCATCTAT
>CM035416.1:195537291-195542291 GCA_020310875.1 Ceratopteris richardii | reverse complement strand
CATCACATCCAACAGTGGTATCAGAGCAAACAAGGTAATCATGGGTGATGGTTTCCCTTCCTTTATTGACAAATTGGATAGGAATAACTACCAGGCATGGTCATTAAGAATGAAGACTTATCTACAAGGGAGAAGCTTGTATGGATACATATCAGGAGATGAGGAGTTGCCCTCATTCAAAACCAGAGGCCTACCTACAAAGGATGAGCATGAGAGACTTAATCAATGGTGTGCTAAAGATGCTTTGGCAAGGTCATATCTTCTAAACTCTATCTCTGATTTTCTTCTACCTCATGTTAGGAACTGTAAGACTTCCCAAGAGACTTGGGAAACCTTGTCAACATACTTCTCATCAAGCACAAGGGCCAGAAAGAATCAGCTATGGATTGAGTTTACAACTCTTAGGAAACAATCAAAACAATGTGTTTCAGATTTTGTCACCAAAGTCAAAGATATAGCAGATCAACTTGCAAGTGTTGGAGAAGAGATTGAAGAAGAGCAAATTGTTAGACAAGTGATCAATGGACTCAAAGCAGATGACAAGTGGGAGAGCTTTACCACTGCAATGGACTTGTACATGGACATTCAAGCACCTGATCTAACAACTTTGATTGGACAACTCTTTACACATGAAGCCAAGATCACAAAGAATGGAGAGCAATCAAAAGGTAACAATCCCTCTGCCCTATATACAGATAAGAAGTCTAAAGATAAGGGTAAAAGCAAGAAGGTTGATGATGAAGGATCCACCTCCCAAGCAAACTATGCAGGGAGAGGTAGATCATCTAGAGGTAGGGGCAGAGGAGGTAAGTCAGGTAGGGGGAGACCCTATAATCAATCTCCATGCAATATTTGTGGCTTGTCTAATCATACTACAGATGAATGCTACAAAAACTACAAGAACCAAAGAGGAAGAGGTCACCAAAGAGGAGGATACTCCCAAGGCAGAGGCAGGTTCAATCAATCTCAAGGCTACCATGGCTACAACAATAATTACAACAATAATTACAACAATAGCTACAATCACAATGGCAATTATCAAGGAGGATATAGGAACAGAAAGGATTACAACAATTATGTAGAGGATCAAGATGATTCCTTGTTGATTATGAACATGACATCTAAATCAGGTATCAATGATGATCATTTGTTCTATATTGACTCAGGTTGCTCTAACCATGTAGCTGGGAATGTTGCCTTACTCTCTGATTTGGAAGAACCTAAAGGCAAGCACCAAGTGCAGACAGGTGATGACACTAAACACTCAGTGGTTAAAGTAGGTAATGTCAAAACAAGTGATGGTAATCAGAATTTGCTAAGCAGAGTATTGTATGTCCCAACAATCACCAAGAATCTGATGAGTGTAGGTCAGATTGTTGAAAAAGGTCTACAGGTCAGGTTCACTCAACATGGTGCATTTGTGGAGGATCCAAGACATGGATTCAGAAGGATAGCCAAGGGAGAGAAGTCAGGTAGACTATTTACCTTTGAACTTGAGGATACTAAAAATATTGCCTTGTACAACTATAGGGACCAAACCCTATCAGAATTGGAGATGTGGCACAAGAGATTGGGTCACATTGGAGAGAGAACCATAAAGCAGATGAGCAGAGATCAATGTGTGCTTGGGATACCTAATGTATCCAAGCAACACATGATATACAAGTGTGGGGCTTGTCAATTTGGTAAGTCACACAGGTTGCCATATACCAAGAAAGGATTTATGCATGAAGATTACTTGGAATTGGTGCATACAGATGTTTGGGGACCAAGCAAGGAGCCATCCATATCTGGATCAAGGTACTATGTATCTTTTATAGATGATTATAGCAGATGGACTGTCTTGTACTTCATGAAACATAAAGATGAAGTATTTAATTGCTTCAAAAGGTATCTTGCATTAGTAGAGAATCAAACAGGTAGACATTTGAAGAGATTAAGGTCTGATGGTGGTGGAGAATACTTCTCCAATGATTTTGAAGAATTCTTGCAGGAAAGAGGCATCAAGAGGGAGATTACCACAAGGTACTCACCTGAACAAAATGGGGTAGCTGAAAGAAGAAATAGACTCATTGTGGAGACAGCTAGGTCTATGCTTAATGAGAAGAAACTACCAAACTATCTTTGGGCAGAGAGTGTATCTACTGCCACATACTTAATTAACAGGTTGCCATCAAAGACACTTGATGGAATGACACCCTATGAGGCTTGGCATGGTAAGAGACCATCTCTGGATCATTGCAAGATCTTTGGGTGTGTTGCATATGTGCATATTCCCTCACAGGTAAGGGGAAAGCTAGACCCTAAGGCTGAAAAGTGTATCTTTATTGGTTATGATTTGAATCAGAAAGGATACAGGTTCTATAATCCCTCAAACAAAGGCTTCAAGGTAAGCAGAGATGTCATCTTTGATGAAAATGATTCATGGTATGATAATGAGTGCAGGAAAGTGAGTTTACCTTATGATATGGAAGAAGACTTTCCAAAGCTTGTCAGGCAAGAACCAACTCAGAATGAAGACACAAGCTCAGATGATGAAGACACCATCAACATTGAAGAGTTCAAAGCTTGGAAATCAAAAGGGAAGATGAAGATGAAGCAACTTGAAGACAATCCAGAATCCTCAACACAAGCTATGAGGAGATCTTCAAGGGAAAAGAAGAAACCTATTAGGTATGGATATGATACTTCACTTGTAACCAAGCACTCTGTATATCTTGCAAAGGATATCTTAAGTGAAGAACCAGGTACATTTGAGGAAGCTATTACTAAACCAGAATGGAAGGAAGCAATGGATGAAGAAATGGAGGCTCTCAAGGAGAGTGATACTTGGGACTTGGTACCCAAGAAGGACTCCATGAAGGTGATAGGATCCAGATGGATCTACAAACTCAAAAGGAACTCAGATGGTTCAATAAGCAGGTACAAAGCTAGGTTGGTGGCCAAGGGTTTTGCACAAACCCAAGGCATTGATTATGAGGAGACATTTTCTCCTGTGGCAAAGATGCCAACTATCAGAATTATGGTGAGTGTAGCTGCATCCAAGAATTGGAACATGTACCAATTGGATGTGAAGAATGCATTCTTGAATGGATGGATATCTGAAGAGGTCTACATGTCACAACCACCTGGCTATGAGGATCCCAATAAGGTAAATCATGTTTGCAAATTGAAGAAAGCTCTGTATGGATTGAAGCAGGCACCTAGAGCATGGAACTATAGGTTGACAACCTATCTCTTGGATCAAGGATTTGTGATGAGTAAAGCAGATACTTCATTGTTTATAAAGAAGAACAATTCAGAGGTAATATACTTGTGTGTCTATGTTGATGACATCATTATTACAGGAAATGATGTTCAAGGAATTAGACACATCAAAGGTCAAATGATGAAGGAATTCAAGATCAATGATCTTGGATTATTGAAGTACTTCCTAGGACTTGAATTGATCTACACAAATTCAGGTATATACATTACTCAGAAGAAGTACATTCAGGACATGGTCAAGAAGTTTAACTTGCAGGAAGCTAAAGTCTCAAACATTCCTATGGAGGTCAACCACAAACTCAGTGCACATGAAGGAGAAGAACTCAAGGATATCACAGGTTACCAAAGTTTGGTAGGTAGTCTTAATTATGCTACCTTAACTAGGATTGATATCTCATATGGTGTTAGTGTACTTAGCCAATTTATGCATAAGCCAAGAGTACCACATTTGGAGGCAGCCAAGAAGATAGTAAAGTACCTAAAGGGAACACAAAATCATGGTTTGTATTATCCATATTCATCAGACATTGACATCAAGGTATACTCAGATGCAGATTGGGCAGGTTGCAAGGATGACAGGAGGAGTACATCTGGTTACATATGCTTTGCAGGTGATAAACCAATTTCTTGGTCATCCAAGAAACAACCCACAGTGGCTCTATCATCTACTGAGGCAGAGTACAGAGGGCTAGCCAATGCCACTCAAGAAGCAATATGGTTGAAGTTACTCTATTCAGAATTGGGCCTATACACAAGGCCACCTATCATATTTGGTGATAACACAAGTTCACTCCATCTAGCTGCTAATCTTGTGTATCATGCTAGGACAAAACACATAGAGGTGCATTACCACTATGTGAGGGAGAAACTACTTAGCAAGGAAATCCAATTGTCTTATGTGTCCACTAATATTCAATGTGCAGATTTGCTTACAAAAGCTCTGGATGGGAGCAAGCTATGCAAGTTTAAATCCATGATTGGATTACATGATATCATTGAAGACTAAATATGAAGACTCAAGCAAGTGTTTGGCTTGAGGGGGAGCTGTTGGTGCAAACAAGCCTTAACACTCGGCTTTGCTTTGTGCCTTTGAAGACCCAACATGAAGATTGGACTATTGAACCCTTGGAAAGCATAAAAGTTTGGACCCTTGGATGATACATTCACAAGAGTCAATAATCATGTGAACCTAGTCTTATTGATTCTTACCTTTATCTCATGTAAAAGTCCATGTGACTTTATCAACATTGTAATCATACCTACTAGACTAGAGTCGTGGAAAAATTAGATGATCTAGTTGAGGGAATATCTCCCTAAGTCTAGTAGAGAGAATCAAGGGAACTTTAATTTGAATTCAAATTCAAATTCATTCAAAACTCCTATAAAAGTCAATGTAAAAGTCGTGGGTTAGATTACACTCTTCCCGAGGCTAATCCAAGCATATTTGTGAGAGTGTGAGAGCTACTATCTAGCCTACACCTCTGAGTACCATTGGGCATCATTCTACATGCCAATGGGAATGTACATTTGATAGTATCAATACATATACTCATAGTGTTTACTCTGTTTTTTCTCTGAGTGACTACCTCCAAGTCTGTCAACTTCAACAGGACATATCTCACGATCTACTGAACCAAATTTGATGATCCAGGGCTCATTGGAACCAGCTCAAAGCATTCTACAACACTACAAAATTTCAAGTCAATCTATTCAGCCAATTGAGAGAAATCGCT
>CM035416.1:195524791-195527291 GCA_020310875.1 Ceratopteris richardii | reverse complement strand
TATCTAGTACCTTTTCCCTCAAGAAATGATACTGAATCTCTATATGCTTAGTCCTGGCATGAAAAACAGGGTTAGCTGCCAAATACAAAGAACTCATATTGTCTCCAAAAATTATTGGAGTACTATGATCAAACTCAAAACTTTCCATCAAGGTCTTCAACCATATAACTTCTTTTGCAGCTTCTACCATTCCCTTATACTCAGCTTCTGTGGATGATAAAGCAACTGTATGTTGCTTCTTTGAACACCAAGACACTAACTTGTCTCCAACATAACATAGATATCCATGAGTAGACCTTCTATCATCTGAGTCACCTGCCCAATCTGCATCACTAAACACTTTGATTCTTGTGTCAGAAGTGAAACCATAATACAAACCTTCACTTAGGGTTCTCTTGATATATCTGAGTACCCTTTGGGCTGCAATCCAATGAGTCTTCTTTGGACAATGCATGAATTGTGACAATACACCTACTGCATATGATAGATCTGGCCTTGTTAAGGTAGCATAGATCAAACTACCTACCAAACTCTGATATTTCTTCATGTCATTGAACTCTTCACCTCCATACCTGCTTAACTTATGATTTACCTCCAATGGTGTAGTTGAGGTTCTGCAATCTTCCATGTTAAACTTGGCTAAAAGATTCTTCAAGTATCTCTCTTGTGAAACATATACTCCATGTTGAGTATACACAATCTGCATTCCTAGAAAATAAGATAAGTTTCCCAAATCACTTATCTTAAACTCCTTCTCTATTTGCTTCTTGAGTTCATTGATTCCTTGAGCATCTGTTCCTGTAACAATAATATCATCAACATAAATGCACATGTAAATATATCCATTTTCACTTGCCTTCACTAGCAAGCTACTATCTGCCTTTGATGCTTGAAATCCACATTCATTCAAGAACTTGACCAATCTGTAATTCCAAGCTCTTGGGGCTTGCTTCAACCCATATAAAGCTCTCTTGAGCTTACACACATAATCTGATCCAATTGATTCCATGAAGCCTTCTGGTTGCTCCATATATACTTCATCTGCAATGTAACCATTAAGAAATGCATTCTTCACATCCAATTGTGATAATTTCCATCCCTTGCAAGTAGCAATAGCAATCAATGTCCTAATTGTAGACATCTTAGCAACAGGACTAAAGGTTTCATCATAATCTACCCCATAAGTTTGGGCATAACCTTTAACCACTAGTCTAGCCTTATATCTAGACACCTTACCATCTGCAAACCTCTTTGTTTTATATACCCACTTGCATCCAATGACTTTCTGATTCTTTGGTCTTGGTACTAATTCCCAAGTTTCATTTTCAAGTAGAGCATCATACTCTTCTTGCATTGCCTTCTCCCAATTCTGTTTACCTTTGGCTTCTTCATAAGTGGTTGGATCTTCTTCTGTTTTCACAATGTAGGCATAATCTTTTGTTGTTAGGAAAGATGTATCATAACTATACCTTATAGGCTCTTTCCTTTCTCTTGTAGATCTCCTGATTTCTGCACTTCTTGAAGTTTCAGCCTCATTTGATTCTGGATCAAATCTTGGCCCTTCTTCTACATGATCCTGCACTCTACATCTAGAGTCAACTTCATCAACAATTTCTTCACAAACTTTTACCTTTGCTTTTCCTTTCCTTTGAACTTCTTCAACACCTGTATACTCATTTGGTGATCCTGTATACCACATATTTTGCTCATCAAATGTCACATCTTTAGTAACAAGAAATTGCTTTGTGGATGGACTCCACAACCTATAACCCATCTGTCTATCATCATATCCAATAAACACATACTTCTCTGCTTTTGGTTCTAGCTTATGTCTTAATTGTGAAGGAACATAAGCATATGCAATACATCCAAAAACTTTACAATGATCAAGACTAGGCTTCTTACCCCACCATGCTTCATAAGGGGTTCCTCCATCCAAAGCTTTGCAAGGCAACCTATTCACAAGGTATGTTGCAGTGTTAATGGCCTCTGCCCATAAGTAATTTGGACAATTCTTTTCCTTCATCATGGCTCTTGCAAATTCTACAAGAGTCCTATTCCTCCTTTCTGCTACTCCATTTTGTTGAGGGGAGTACCTGCAAGTCACTTCTCTTTTGATACCTGCATTCCACAAATAATCATCAAACTCTTTTGAGAAATACTCTCCCCCTCCATCTGATCTTAACCTCTTTAGCTTTTGTCCTGTGATCCTTTCTGCATAAGCATGGAAATGTTTGAATGTCTTGAAAACTTCTGATTTATCCTTGATTACATACAAAGTAATCCACCTGGTTGCATCATCAACAAACAATACATAATATCTGGATCCATTTATGCTATAGTCCCTTGAGGGACCCCATACATCTGTATGAACCAATTCAAGCATATTTGAATACTTGTACCCTGATTTGTTATAAGAACTTTTATGTGCTTTACCTAATTGACAAGCTTCACACTTGTACACCATATGTTGCCCTTCAATGTTTGGCAATCCAAGCAC
>CM035416.1:195491959-195496959 GCA_020310875.1 Ceratopteris richardii | reverse complement strand
GTTAAATCACTCCAAATGATAAACTATACACTGAGCATGATGTTTAGCAAAAATCAGGGACACCCCCGACTTTTTAGGAATCACACAGAAATATACCAGTGATCACTTCGACAGCGATTTCTCTCAATTGGCTGAATAGATTGACTTGAAATTTTGTAATGTTGTAGAATGCTTTGAGCTGGTTCCAATGAGCCCTGGATCATCAAAGTTGGTTCAGTAGATCTTGAGATATGTCCTGTTGAAGTTGACAGACTTGGAGGTAGTCACTCAGAGAAAAAACAGAGTAAACACTATGAGTATATGTATTGATACTATCAAATGTACATTCCCATTGGCATGTAGAATGATGCCCAATGGTACTCAGAGGTGTAGGCTAGATAGTAGCTCTCACACTCTCACAAATATGCTTGGATTAGCCTCGGGAAGAGTGTAATCTAACCCGCGACTTTTACATTGACTTTTATAGGAGTTTTGAATGAATTTGAATTTGAATTCAAATTAAAGTTCCCTTGATTCTCTCTACTAGACTTAGGGAGATATTCCCTCAACTAGATCATCTAATTTTTCCACGACTCTAGTCTAGTAGGTATGATTACAATGTTGATAAAGTCACATGGACTTTTACATGAGATAAAGGTAAGAATCAATAAGACTAGGTTCACATGATTATTGACTCTTGTGAATGTATCATCCAAGGGTCCAAACTTTTATGCTTTCCAAGGGTTCAATAGTCCAATCTTCATGTTGGGTCTTCAAAGGCACAAAGCAAAGCCAAGTGTTAAGGCTTGTTTGCACCAACAGCTCCCCCTCAAGCCAAACACTTGCTTGAGTCTTCATATTTAGTCTTCAATGATATCCTGTAATCCAATCATGGATTTAAACTTGCATAGCTTGCTCCCATCCAGAGCTTTTGTAAGCAAATCTGCACATTGAATATTAGTGGACACATAAGACAATTGGATTTCCTTGCTAAGTAGTTTCTCCCTCACATAGTGGTAATGCACCTCTATGTGTTTTGTCCTAGCATGATACACAGGATTAGCAGCTAGATGGAGTGAACTTGTGTTATCACCAAATATGATAGGTGGCCTTGTGTATAGGCCCAATTCTGAATAGAGTAACTTCAACCATATTGCTTCTTGAGTGGCATTGGCTAGCCCTCTGTACTCTGCCTCAGTAGATGATAGAGCCACTGTGGGTTGTTTCTTGGATGACCAAGAAATTGGTTTATCACCTGCAAAGCATATGTAACCAGATGTACTCCTCCTGTCATCCTTGCAACCTGCCCAATCTGCATCTGAGTATACCTTGATGTCAATGTCTGATGAATATGGATAATACAAACCATGATTTTGTGTTCCCTTTAGGTACTTTACTATCTTCTTGGCTGCCTCCAAATGTGGTACTCTTGGCTTATGCATAAATTGGCTAAGTACACTAACACCATATGAGATATCAATCCTAGTTAAGGTAGCATAATTAAGACTACCTACCAAACTTTGGTAACCTGTGATATCCTTGAGTTCTTCTCCTTCATGTGCACTGAGTTTGTGGTTGACCTCCATAGGAATGTTTGAGACTTTAGCTTCCTGCAAGTTAAACTTCTTGACCATGTCCTGAATGTACTTCTTCTGAGTAATGTATATACCTGAATTTGTGTAGACCAATTCAAGTCCTAGGAAGTACTTCAATAATCCAAGATCATTGATCTTGAATTCCTTCATCATTTGACCTTTGATGTGTCTAATTCCTTGAACATCATTTCCTGTAATAATGATGTCATCAACATAGACACACAAGTATATTACCTCTGAATTGTTCTTCTTTATAAACAATGAAGTATCTGCTTTACTCATCACAAATCCTTGATCCAAGAGATAGGTTGTCAACCTATAGTTCCATGCTCTAGGTGCCTGCTTCAATCCATACAGAGCTTTCTTCAATTTGCAAACATGATTTGCCTTATTGGGATCCTCATAGCCAGGTGGTTGTGACATGTAGACCTCTTCAGATATCCATCCATTCAAGAATGCATTCTTCACATCCAATTGGTACATGTTCCAATTCTTGGATGCAGCTACACTCACCATAATTCTGATAGTTGGCATCTTTGCCACAGGAGAAAATGTCTCCTCATAATCAATGCCTTGGGTTTGTGCAAAACCCTTGGCCACCAACCTAGCTTTGTACCTGCTTATTGAACCATCTGAGTTCCTTTTGAGTTTGTAGATCCATCTGGATCCTATCACCTTCATGGAGTCCTTCTTGGGTACCAAGTCCCAAGTATCACTCTCCTTGAGAGCCTCCATTTCTTCATCCATTGCTTCCTTCCATTCTGGTTTAGTAATAGCTTCCTCAAATGTACCTGGTTCTTCACTTAAGATATCCTTTGCAAGATATACAGAGTGCTTGGTTACAAGTGAAGTATCATATCCATACCTAATAGGTTTCTTCTTTTCCCTTGAAGATCTCCTCATAGCTTGTGTTGAGGATTCTGGATTGTCTTCAAGTTGCTTCATCTTCATCTTCCCTTTTGATTTCCAAGCTTTGAACTCTTCAATGTTGATGGTGTCTTCATCATCTGAGCTTGTGTCTTCATTCTGAGTTGGTTCTTGCCTGACAAGCTTTGGAAAGTCTTCTTCCATATCATAAGGTAAACTCACTTTCCTGCACTCATTATCATACCATGAATCATTTTCATCAAAGATGACATCTCTGCTTACCTTGAAGCCTTTGTTTGAGGGATTATAGAACCTGTATCGTTTCTGATTCAAATCATAACCAATAAAGATACACTTTTCAGCCTTAGGGTCTAGCTTTCCCCTTACCTGTGAGGGAATATGCACATATGCAACACACCCAAAGATCTTGCAATGATCCAGAGATGGTCTCTTACCATGCCAAGCCTCATAGGGTGTCATTCCATCAAGTGTCTTTGATGGCAACCTGTTAATTAAGTATGTGGCAGTAGATACACTCTCTGCCCAAAGATAGTTTGGTAGTTTCTTCTCATTAAGCATAGACCTAGCTGTCTCCACAATGAGTCTATTTCTTCTTTCAGCTACCCCATTTTGTTCAGGTGAGTACCTTGTGGTAATCTCCCTCTTGATGCCTCTTTCCTGCAAGAATTCTTCAAAATCATTGGAGAAGTATTCTCCACCACCATCAGACCTTAATCTCTTCAAATGTCTACCTGTTTGATTCTCTACTAATGCAAGATACCTTTTGAAGCAATTAAATACTTCATCTTTATGTTTCATGAAGTACAAGACAGTCCATCTGCTATAATCATCTATAAAAGATACATAGTACCTTGATCCAGATATGGATGGCTCCTTGCTTGGTCCCCAAACATCTGTATGCACCAATTCCAAGTAATCTTCATGCATAAATCCTTTCTTGGTATATGGCAACCTGTGTGACTTACCAAATTGACAAGCCCCACACTTGTATATCATGTGTTGCTTGGATACATTAGGTATCCCAAGCACACATTGATCTCTGCTCATCTGCTTTATGGTTCTCTCTCCAATGTGACCCAATCTCTTGTGCCACATCTCCAATTCTGATAGGGTTTGGTCCCTATAGTTGTACAAGGCAATATTTTTAGTATCCTCAAGTTCAAAGGTAAATAGTCTACCTGACTTCTCTCCCTTGGCTATCCTTCTGAATCCATGTCTTGGATCCTCCACAAATGCACCATGTTGAGTGAACCTGACCTGTAGACCTTTTTCAACAATCTGACCTACACTCATCAGATTCTTGGTGATTGTTGGGACATACAATACTCTGCTTAGCAAATTCTGATTACCATCACTTGTTTTGACATTACCTACTTTAACCACTGAGTGTTTAGTGTCATCACCTGTCTGCACTTGGTGCTTGCCTTTAGGTTCTTCCAAATCAGAGAGTAAGGCAACATTCCCAGCTACATGGTTAGAGCAACCTGAGTCAATATAGAACAAATGATCATCATTGATACCTGATTTAGATGTCATGTTCATAATCAACAAGGAATCATCTTGATCCTCTGCATAATTGTTGTAATCCTTTCTGTTCCTATATCCTCCTTGATAATTGCCATTGTGATTGTAGCTATTGTTGTAATTATTGTTGTAATTATTGTTGTAGCCATGGTAGCCTTGAGATTGATTGAACCTGCCTCTGCCTTGGGAGTATCCTCCTCTTTGGTGACCTCTTCCTCTTTGGTTCTTGTAGTTTTTGTAGCATTCATCTGTAGTATGATTAGACAAGCCACAAATATTGCATGGAGATTGATTATAGGGTCTCCCCCCTACCTGACTTACCTCCTCTGCCCCTACCTCTAGATGATCTACCTCTCCCTGCATAGTTTGCTTGGGAGGTGGATCCTTCATCATCAACCTTCTTGCTTTTACCCTTATCTTTAGACTTCTTATCTGTATATAGGGCAGAGGGATTGTTACCTTTTGATTGCTCTCCATTCTTTGTGATCTTGGCTTCATGTGTAAAGAGTTGTCCAATCAAAGTTGTTAGATCAGGTGCTTGAATGTCCATGTACAAGTCCATTGCAGTGGTAAAGCTCTCCCACTTGTCATCTGCTTTGAGTCCATTGATCACTTGTCTAACAATTTGCTCTTCTTCAATCTCTTCTCCAACACTTGCAAGTTGATCTGCTATATCTTTAACTTTGGTGACAAAATCTGAAACACATTGTTTTGATTGTTTCCTAAGAGTTGTAAACTCAATCCATAGCTGATTCTTTCTGGCCCTTGTGCTTGATGAGAAGTATGTTGACAAGGTTTCCCAAGTCTCTTGGGAAGTCTTACAGTTCCTAACATGAGGTAGAAGAAAATCAGAGATAGAGTTTAGAAGATATGACCTTGCCAAAGCATCTTTAGCACACCATTGATTAAGTCTCTCATGCTCATCCTTTGTAGGTAGGCCTCTGGTTTTGAATGAGGGCAACTCCTCATCTCCTGATATGTATCCATACAAGCTTCTCCCTTGTAGATAAGTCT